>VXBL01007355.1:520059-611082 GCA_013400195.1 Aramus guarauna | reverse complement strand
TTTTTTTTTTTTTTGGCATACACGTTGCTGATGGTGACTGTGATTTGTATTTGCATGAGGATAACCCCTTGTGATGTGTATCTATTCAGGTTTACTTGTGCTGTTTTCTTCTTATTCCCTTTTATAAAGAAAATGTTTTGGTCCTCTGTGACTAACATCAATGAATCCCAGAAACTTTGTTTTTCTATGTACATAATGCACTTACACATAGTTATTTTGGAGTAAAAGAACAATAAATGATGCCTCTGTCCTTGGAAGGGAAGGTGAAACTTCTTGATGAACACCATTCACTGCTGTTAAAACTTGACTGCCTGTAAAATAAAACATTTGAAAAAGACTAACCTGGTTCAAATATCTTCTGAACCGTATGTACAATCTGTTGAGAGCTCATGACATGCTATTTCTTCAAGAATTGTGAAGCGATAGACTTTTGCCTTCTAGAATCAATCTGCAATGGTTTGTGTCATCAGAGAAAAAACTTTGATGATGCATTAACATGGCTGTGACCCAGCTGGTTGGCATGCACTGTCACTCCAAAATTCCATTAATAGGGTGCCTGAGGACATGAACTCAGTTTGACTTGAAAGCTTCATGTGTTTCAATTAAAAATGCATTTATTTAATTAATGTAGACATTAGAAAGAATACTGCTTTAAAAAGGAAGACTGAATTTGATAAACTGACTTTGTCCCTTTTTTCTAAGACATCTGGGAAATATTGCTTTTTTGCAAGTGTAAGATATAGGAAAGGGAGGAACTGAAATCTTGCAAATTAATAGATAGGAGGCACTGAGGAAGATGTCAGGCCTATTGGACCCACAATAGTTATGTCTGGAAGTTAATAGCTCTTTTTTTTTTTTCTTTTTTTTTTTTTTTAAATATATATATATCTGATAAGACAGTGCTAATTTCATTTGAAGGTGCTAGAAACAAGAGACTTTTGGCCACAATGGAAGAAATGTTTACTGGCATCATTTCAAGTATAGAATCAGTGTTTTCTGTAATACAATAAACAGAATGAAATTCTACCCTTGCTTACACCTGAGCAATTTCATTGAAAGAGAAATGTGAAGAGATGAAGGAAAAACATAGCTAAGGAAAAATTCACCAGGGATATTCCTATTGTACCTAGTCATTGTGGACCCTATTTTCAATTTTAATAAAATGTTCTGCTACCCTGACCAACTTAACTCACTTTAAAGATCATTTGCACTCCACAGCAGAGTTAAGGGCCTTATTAAAATAAGGTTCAGGCTCCAAGTACAATTGCTTGTTCATAACTCCCAGAGGATCTCATGGAGAAGATGCCACTTCTCTCCTGCTTTTATAGATGCAATTTTCTGATGCAGTAATAGCAGAGTTCATTTTAAATAATTAACTGTCATGTGGATTGCAGTCACAAATGGATACATCTTTCCTAAGACACTCTGTATGGTATCCATTCTTATCAACCTAATGTAAACAGAGCTTTAGTTACCCACAGACACACCACATAGATCTTATCTAGCATAGGAATACCAAATTAGCACTGACTGATTCTTAGGTAGCTATCAGCTAGCTGGCAGCTGTGATTTTTCATATCCAGTACATCTGTTCAATACCATATGCCAAGGCTAGATCTAGGGATTTTGGCACCTTGCTCTGGTTGGACAAGTTCTTTGACATGTTTTCTCCTTGATGTGAGACCAAACAATGAATAGCTTCAATTGCATTTGCACTTAGTATTGTCTAGATTATTTATTTACTTTGAGCAGTTATACAAATGGGACAATTCTGCAATCTGATAAAAAGAAGGGAGCTTTGATACATATGACAGAATAATGATGTGTCAGAGAGTGGGCACACAAGTATTGCTTTTTGAGCTGCTGTCACAAAGCTTAACCTTGCTTACTATAAAGGGAAGCTGGTAGTCTATGAAGTAGATTTTGTGGCCCGTTGAAAGGGATTCAAAATCCTAAGAACATAACATACATCTTTAAGATATCATGCAAATGGAGTCATAATACCTCACGGTTATCCTGACTTAGGGCAATAAAGCAGCAGAACAGATCAGTCATTTTAATTTTGCATATGTCACTCCTGCTTGTATCACATACAAATCCATCCCAGCACCAGGCACATAATTCTCTCTTCCCTCTTCTCAGCTGCTTTTCCTCCTCCACCTTTGCCAGCCCCAGAGTTTGTGGCAATGCACAGTATCTCAGAGGAGGAACTGATCCAGCTAAACTACTCTTGGGGAGGTGTAGGGGAGCAGGGAGCTTACTCTCAGGGAAGACTGTTCTCAACAGGTTTCATGATATGGTGGCTTAGAGGCTAGATCTACCATGAGAGAGGAGGTAGGGACAAGCATTGATGACCAGCCACAAAGAAGGGAAGAACAAATCCTTTTGGTAGCACTCTGCTTTTTTCCACATTAAAAAGACCAGGTAGCCATAGCCACAATAGTTTTAAGTAATAGGCACCAGAGTGTCTCTTTCTGAGGGATGGAAATTAAATTAATTTAAAACTAAAAAAAAAAAAATTATATATATATACAAAAAAATGCAGTCCTATTTTTACTAGTTTTTCATATGTGAGTCTTCACCTTCACTGGCCATGCTAAATGGAAATTCCAATTTTAATAGAAGGCACTGATTTCTGGCAGATGGCCTCAGCTACTTTTCTGCATGCACCTACAACACAGCACATCTTGTGTGTGAGACCAGCCAGCCTGCCAGCATCTGCATGGGGACAGGAAAGGTCAAAAGATTTCTTCTGTGAGCTGAACCCTAAAGCATAATGCTGCTGAAGAGTCCGGTACCCCATCTTGCCATGTGGCCAGAAATGATACCTGCCGATGACCGGATTGCAAGGAGTCTACAGGCACAGGGTATTTCTAGTGCTTCAGGACTGACCCTGCTGAACAGCGGTTGCCTTCACACACACTGCAGTCTGGTTTGGACACATCCATGAATGGCAAAGTATCTTAATATGGGTTGTTTGTTGGGTTTTTTTATTATTCTTTATTTTATTCTCCACCTGTGGAACCAGCATCAAAATTCAGCAAACCCCAATCGTTTTTTTTGCATAAGCCGTTGCAACATAAAACAACAAAGCGAGCATGAGCAGAGCCCCTCAGCCCTGGGAGCATCACATTTTCTTTCCCTCAAGAATACGTACCTTAGGAAAACTACATGCTAAAGGTTATAGATATTACTGCACACATTTCTTTCTTTTCTATGTTTTGAGGGGATGAAATGCCACACGGCTTTTATCTTTTTTAAATTATAGCTCTTTTTATTTATAAAGACTTCAGCTTGAAAAGCTGTTAAAAGTAATAAACCACATCTTTCCGAGAATACAATTCCATTATTTAATCATGCCCAGGGGCGGCAAAGACACTGGGAAATAATTGTCTTTTCGTCACTCAAGCATGAAATGCCCAACATTGTTTGAAACCTAATTCTAGCAAACCTTTAATATTCTAGTTCAGAAATCCCTTGACCATGGGCAAGTACAATCTCATTTCTCAGTCCTTTAAAACAGTTTGATGAAGTATCCCAGAAGGCCTAAGTTGTGTTTTCTTCTCTATATTCTTTTTATTGTTAGTCTAAAAGGTTTCACTTTTTACATCCATCTACCAAATCAGAATTCCATGAATATGTTAGCATGTCCATCAGATATTCATTCATATAATTTATTCAGTGTAAAAAGTCCTCTTTTAATTTTGGGCAAATCACATATGAAGAAAATAGAACATGGATAGAATGCATCCAGAGCTACTCTAGTTAAACAAGCATGGGAAGACTGTTACTGCAATGGTGGTGTTTTGGCACAATTTGCCTTTCTCAGACTAATGCCAGTTTTTCTACTAATTACTAAGTATTTGCAGAGCCTTTTAGTATACTTTTCCAACATGATCAAAAGATTTGTCATGCATCACAAAATCACAAGATTCTGGCACTTAGAAATAATTTAGCTGGTTAATGTTAACATTGTATCTCATAATTAATAGGCCTAGTAGTGAAGAGACAGACTAAGATGATGCTGTTATAGGACCAGATGTTTCATTCTGACTCCATAAGCACAGGGGAACAGGATATAAACACTAGATATAGAGGACTGATATTTAGTACAGATGGCCCATAAGTAGAGGACTTAGATCTAAATTCAGAGCTAAAGAGTACAGTTTCACTCTTAGAATTAAAAAAANGCTGCAAGAAAAGAAAAAATTTCCATTTAAAAAAAAAAAAAAAAAAAAAAAAAAAAAAAAAAAAAAAAATCCTTTCCTTTAAAGTGGCAATCTGGGCACAAATATGTCAGAGTACAGACAGCAGTAGGCTAGGAAGAGGAAGATGGTATTAGGTACAAAAGGGGAAAAGAATGAAGACTTCAACTTTCAATGTGATAGCAATGTACCTATAGTGAATCTTTCAATTATCATCTAATATGAATACAAAAAAATCTAATCCTTTGTCTTAATCATAGTATTTTTCATAATCTTTTCTATAAAAAGAATACAGACACTACAAGTTTACCTGTATAAACTTGAATAGCTGAAGACATTGATATTGTGCTGCTTTTAATGACATCTGCACATCCCTTGAAAAACAAATGACACGCAAGGTATTTCAAGTACATCAATAAAAAATGCTATTAAATAATAGAGTTAAAAAATAAAAACTTTGGAATACAGGCTATATCCAGTGCATTTTATAGACTCTCTGACTAAATCAAAAGAAGTTGAGTGTGGACAGAAACAGGAATGCACTTCAAGTTGCGGTGTGTGAGCTACTCCTCCTTCACAGAGCTCCAGCAAGTAACTGGGCCATGTCATGTTGCAATTGAAAAGATCAGGGCCTAAAATAGTGCAGGTGGAACAGGGAATCCAAAATGACTTCTAACTCCTGCAAATACATGCACGGTACCTAAATTAATCAGGAAAACAGGTCATTGACTGCAGAAGAGGAAGTGAAATAAAGACATGCTGGAGAACAGAGAATAGCCACTTATTACAGTGCAGAATGGACAAGAATAATGCAGAAAAAAATCAGGAGACAATAATTTATATTGAAGATTTTAAAGGCAGAGGGAAAGGGTTTTTTCAAGCAAGTGCCACCAAAAATAAATTGTTCCTGAGCCTCAGTCTAAAACGTGGTGCAGTGCAGCATCTGAGCATAGGGCCAGATCTCTCGTCATAGATGGGTCTTTCTAAAAGCAAACAGAGGTGAAAGCACCAAACAGCTTGTCAAAAGCATTGCTACTTTTTTATAAACAAAACAGACCAAATACAAAAGACACACTTGACATTTTTGCATGTTTGGGCACATTGTTTTTCATTATATTCATTAAAAAGTCAACCTATCTCTCTTTCTCAAAAGGTACCAATTGGAACCTAGGGAATGCACACCTCTATGCTAAATTCCAAGCTTTTATTTGGCAATATCTAAACAATGTCTTTGATTATTTCTTTATGGAGGCTGTTCAGATTTACTTTTATTATGTATGCTTTCATATATAGGCATATATACCTCTCAATAATGTTATGTTTTTAGCAGGAAAAAAAAGATATTAATGTAAATATGCATTTTTCACAAAGATTATGCCAAATGATATTAAAGTCTGTCAAAGTACTACGCAGCACAGAGAATAGCTAAACCCTCTATCCTCTGTCCTCTTGTAATGCTATTTGCCTTGCCAAATACGCAGTGAAACTGTAATAAAGGGACTCGGTGAGTGGATTTTAAATTAACTTACAATTTGAACTTTGAATGATCACTGTTTTGTGACTGTTTGGGGAACATGACTGCTGGATTTAAAGATGGATAAAGACAAAAACTATTCTCCTCTGACAAACCATTCTTCTAAAGAAATTGAATTGTGTTGGTTTTTTTTCCTCAGCAGAGAGATGATACTTAATCCATCGAGATGTAAAAAGTCTATAAAAGAGACTCTTTACAGGAGCACTTAGGTCACCAGGTTAAAGAAAGTGAATGGTATTCCTAATGGAAGATAAACGGTTGCCCTGTGGGGTTTTATCTGTCATACTAATCTCAAAAAGCATCTCGTATAAAAGTAGAGTTAAAAAGATTGTTAAAGCAAGCTTCGCCACTGCAGTAAACTAATACCTGTGGCTTACTGCCTCTGCCCTACACATGTGAAATGTTTAAAATGTTTGGCAGGAAGCTTTTTCCCACATTTGGCTAGGCGTACTCAGTGAACCCAATGTGAGATAATCCAAAACAATTCAGGTTCAACAAAGGTTGGGAAAATATTATAGCGGACATAAAGCTTTGATGGAAAGCTTCTTTGATCTTGAGATTATAAAATACACAATTTCTAATCTGACAAATTTTTAGCTGCAAAGCAGAATATCTAAACATTCCTCTTTTGTCATAACAGTTTAATCCCTTAAGAATGTGATTTAAACCATGGGGGAGCAAAGGTTACCACAAGATTTGTATGAAAGAGGAAACCTGCCTCAGACACCTAGATAGAAAAATGTGAAGGCCATTAAATTATATAACTAAATACTATCTGCAGATTGGCACTGCCAGGTCACCCTCAGTTCAAGCTGTGTCAAATATCTGTTGTTCCAAGCACACTTGCTCACTGAATGAACACTGAAGTAGTTATGATTATTTTATACTTCTGATCTGAGTTTAAATTGACCCACTTTGCCACACATGGAAAATAGCATCAATACATTAAGAGCTCAGGTACCAAGAGCTGGGGAGGTGGGAGGTTTTGTACTGAGCATTTTTACTGTATTTTTTAATCTCATAAAAGATGTTGCTTCTTCCTACTAAACTTGCTTAAGTCCATAGACTATGACAACTTTACTACTAATGTAAAAAATAATTATTTTAAAACTTAGCCCATCCTTATAAAGCATTGACTACCTGTTAAACACAGCAATTCCTGTGAGGAAACATGACCAACAAAAGCAAATACAAAGTTGTTTTATTAATTATTCACACAACATGATTCAATACTGCAAGTCATATATGTAAATCCAAGAGTCAGAGTTCATAAAATATGTTTTTCAGTGCTGATAAACTACAAATTATTTAACATTAATATGAGTACCAAATATAAAAGAAAACTAAAGAGCTTCTAATGCCTTTAAAAGTCAGCTGGATCAGATCTCAACTTTTCTATTAAAAAAAAAAAAAAAAGAAAACAAAACCAATACTCTTCTTGTGTTCCTCCCTTAAGTTGGAAGCAAAGTTCATCTAATTCCATGGTAATGATATTTGCATGGATCTGCACATTAGTGTTTGTCAGTAATGTTTGTAGCTAAATATCTTTATCCAAACTCCATTCAGTTTTCAGTTTTTAAAACAAATTCTTTCCTACCCTATAATCACGCCTGATAAAGAGAAAAAGCCTGTGTGCAGAAGATAGGGTTTGAAATAATGAGTAGAATAGGGTTTTTACAGCCATTATACAAATGAATATAAACAGTGATGATTAACACATGGAATATCAACTTAGAAAGCATAACCTAGTACAATGTACTAGTACAACTGCAAAATGAGGAAAACATGGATCTTTTGGGGAGGTTTTTTTTTTTGTTTTGGTTTGTTTTTTTTTTTTTAAATGAGCTTTGGCTTATACTATGCTTCCATTTGAGAGGACAGAAGACTTCCCACTCAGTGGGAAAAAAGCATCCATAAGGCTGAAGTTCCATAATCTCACCTTTAGAAGACATCATATCAGAAACAGTAGAAATATCAGTTCCTGACAGTGTAACTTCTTACGTTTCTTGGCACTACATCAATGATAAAAGTCTTTGTTTCTATCTCAGCAAAATGTGCAACTACCTTTATAACTGCTCCAAAATTGTCACAAAAACTAATTTCACTCACCCAAAAAATCACAAATTTTGGTCTATCCTTATGTTATATGCAGTGAAAACTGCCTAATAGGTGCAAAAGTTCCTAAGGAGAGTACATTGGGAAAACAGATGGATACTCCAACTACACAAACCTTGTTCCTTTTGGAAAGAAGTATATATTTTATTAGAAATAGCATTAAAAAAAATCCTTGCATACTTACTAATCCTTCTGGAATCACATCTGACCTCCTCCACTTGCCCTCCAATGACAAAATAAGGTCTCTGACCCAGCATAGGGAGGCAAGGCCATGGCTCCTAACTTGCAAAGGATGAACTAAGGACTAGATGTCCCTCGAGCTCCCTAGAATTTGCAGGATGCAACTCTGCCTGGCTCCTTACCTGCTCGGGCACAGATTCCGTCCAGGGATTATCAGGTCTTTTCCAAATGATTTCCCTAGGGTTCTTTCTGTTTCTGGCAGTGTACAGTTCGGACAATTAAACTACATAGACTTCTGTATAAATCTAAGATAGTGTTATAACAAACACAATTCATTTTAGAGGGCAGCACACTGACCATTAAATCCTCCCTTACCATCCTCTATGTCTCTGAAATGTTATCCATATTTCAAGATTACATGGTGTTCTTGAACAGAACAATTTCAGACGTGCATTTGTGCACTGATATAGCACAGTAAAAAATCCCATAACATTAAAAAATGCTTTCAGTGCATTTCCTTCACTAAACCTTATCTATAGTTGGATGGAATTGACAGAATGAATGCTTTCTTCTAAGAATCAGAATGATTTTTTACACAATATATCCATTAGGTTTGCAACTTACTTCATTTCAGCCACAAAAAGTATTTCCAGAGGTTTCATAAAGTATATACATAGTGTTGTCATTAAATACGCTGTTATTCATATCCATCAGAATCAAAGAATAGACACTGGGGAAAACCTGTAAGAGGGAAACAGGGAACTGAGAGAACGCTTACACTGAAGCGAGCCACATAACCAATGTGACTGACCCAGAAACAATTCAGTTGCTGCCAGTACAGCTGTCTTTGAAGTCAGCCAAACAACCATACTCTCCTGCCAAAAAAATAAAAAAAAAAAACCTTCATAATTTAGCATCAGGGTTTTGCAATTAGTTTGTCACAGTTTCAGAGCAGTTATTTTAATTTTTAAAGTGAGCCTTCTCTAATTTTCAGTTCTTTATCTTATCTGTTTAACACAGTGCCTTGAACAGTCATTACTTCCCTGACAGAAACCTCTTCTCTATGAATTTTCCTTCAAACTTGCCTTTGACATCTGGAGTTTCTATTGGCCTTCCACTGTCATGGATGCATTTAGTTGTCCAACTTTTCTCTTTGCTTTCAGGACAGAACAATAAAATAAAACCAAAATCCTTTATCTGTTAAATTCTATCCTATCTGCAATCTAACAGTCTTTTGAAAGATCCCTCAATGTCCCATCATTTTGCTTGTTTTTTTCTTGATATTGTCATATCAGTTTTGATTGAATTAATAATAAATATTTCAGTACAAGTACAAGGTCATAAAATCTTCCTTCTTGCAGAACATGCCTTTTTACTCTCAAACACAGACTGTTATTCCCCTCATTTGAGAACTTGTCATAATCCAAAAGCACATAATAATCTTTAATGACCACCTCCTTCCTCCATCCCAAATCTTTCCTGTCTGTTGATCTGCTGTATAGCTAAAAATCACCACTAGGATTTATCTTTACTTTTACTTTATTACTCTTGAAAGTTTTCTTTTTGTCTTAGTTTCTTCCTGATTTTCCTGTTCCTCTTTTTATAATTTTCCCAATTTATTATCTCACTTCAGTATTGAATTTTGAACCCAGACTAGTTCATATCAGCAAGTGAAAACAAACTGTCTCATTCCCTTTCTGACCAATATCTGTGCAGTACTACAAATAACCTTCTTAGATGTTCAATTTTCTAGGAACCTTCTCCTTTTCTGCTTTATTACAGCTCACTTTGTTCATCCATCCTCATGTACTCCACCAGTTTTAAATCCTTGCTGTAGGTCTAATCTCAGAACTTTAGATGTCTTATTTAGGCAGTATTTCTTATACTATAACATTTTAGCTCCTTATAAAGGTCCAAAACATCTTGCACAGGACTGACAGAAATGATACAGCATCTCTGAAAGACCTATGCCAGAGGAAATTCCTTTGAGTGTTTAAATTGGCACTACACATCTACATTTAGGCACCTGAATCATTCCCTATGTGTTCAGCCTAAGTTTGTTGTCTAGATTCCCTCTGTAGTCCAGAATAAGTGTTTAAAATAAGTGGGATGGATTGCCCTCCAGAGGTGCATATGTCTGTTCATGGACTAGGGAAGAACCTATCCATCTCACTCCCAGAGAGGTCACATTAGTGCAGAGCATCCTGTCTTCAGCGACACATCCTTCTGATCATGTGAACAGTGGGTATTATTATTTTCTTCTCTGTGTTTCCTGTATGCTTGAAACTGTCCCTAATTACTGTTATATTCTTTTCCTTTCAAATTTAAAATGAAAACTTTAACCTTCTCTCTAGCTCATGGCTAGATCTTACTAGTATGGCAAATCTCAAAGAAAAGAGATGTGTTTGCAAGAGCAATCATAGAATATATCCTCCTGGATTTCCTCACTTCGAGTCTGTGTTAGAAGTAGGAATGAACTCTAACACTCACCATATAGCAGACTGAACAAAGATTATATTCTTCCAGAAAAAGATCACCAAAAGAACTGTGTTTCAGATAGCTTAAACAAAGCAAAACATTCACATTCTGGCCAGGCCGACAGGAAGCTCTAAGGAGACAGCATTGAATTATTACTTCTTTTTTTTAAGATAGAATGTTAAATGAAGTCAACAACATTAGCCAGAGGTCAAGAAAGCCTGAATTTCAATTTGATGAGGTTGACATTCAATCATCTAAAAGACCAATATTGCAGACCTTTGACTGCTCTCTCGCAGGGAGAATCAGTAGCGTAAAGGCTGAGCCTCATCCTTTCCCATTGCCTTCAGATGGAAATAGAGGTGACTGCACCTCAAATACTGAGCACCTTTCAGGCCTAGGACTTCAT
The DNA here is from genome assembly GCA_013400195.1 of Aramus guarauna. Lineage (NCBI taxonomy): Eukaryota > Metazoa > Chordata > Aves > Gruiformes > Aramidae > Aramus > Aramus guarauna. The sequence continues at coordinate 600,164 of VXBL01007355.1, read as the reverse complement.
TTAAGAGAGGATAAAATGAAACTAAAGCTATAAGAGCAGAAGGCTGGAGATACAGTTAAGCAAAATGGTCCAGGCAATAGAACACTAGGAAATAGATAATTTCCACTAGATAGTACCTCTGTGGAGACCAGGACTTTCAGGAATCCCTCAATATGGTTTTCTTTATGTAATTATTTAATGATTAAATTACATCATTAACTAAATGTAATGATTTAAGTGGAGAATAAGATTGCTGGAATATAAGAGTAATGTTTATTATTTCATCTGCTGTAAGGACTTCAGACTCTCTGAGGATGATTTGAGCAGCATGTATACCCTAACAGAACAAAGCTTGTTTTGGGGATTCTAGGAACTGACTGACTTTTTGTTGAAGTATTTAAAAAATAAAGAAGGTTTATAAAAATTATTATTGGGAAAGTGAAGAGGGGGAGAATTCTAGACTATTTAGCTGTGATTTATACATTTTCTGTCAACCTTCATTTTAACATACATATAAATACTTCTTTGGCTGGAATGCATGTGCAGATTAGGCCCAGAGCAAAACCTTTTTTGGACATAAATGTCCTTCACACTTGTTTTCCTTCTTTGCAGTTGATAGCATCAGTGAAACTTGCCAGAGAGACTTGTAACAACAATACTGAATCCAAATTTGAGACAAAGTGGCCCACATGATAAAACAGCCTAGGGCGGGAAGAGGTTGGTCTCAGAGCTGGGAATGAGGAACATGAACAGAAGAAAGCAGTGGAGTAACATAGAAGCTTCATCAGGAAGGAAAAAAGGACTTATTTGGGACTTAGTTAGAACAAAACAGACAAACAAAATCACTTAGAAGGTCTAGTGTCACCAAATAGAAAACTAATTTGATTAAGTAAGGCCAAGTAAGCATTGTTCATGAAGAGAAAGACAAAAATTCAATACTAATGCAGGTAAATCTCCAGAATGGGGATGAAAATGACATGAAAATGAAGACAGACAAACAAATAGTGTGATCAGAACAAAAGATAAAAGGGAAAGTGTACAAAAAGATCGGGTAATTACCTGCATAGTTCTTTTGTAAAGATAGGGCCCTCCTACTCAGGCTGGGTGTGCCAAGAAGCTTAACAAAAATTCATTCCCTTGAGAATTCAAATTCCTGAAGCTTTAGTCTTACCCTGCTAAAAGTATTAATGGAATATGGTTATCATTGACTTCTGACAATATTTGTAACTGGAACCAGGCATAAGGAGCAAGAAATTAAAAAAAAAAAAAAAAAAAAAGAAACCCCACCTTTGGAAAACTGCTAACACGGTCTTTTTTTCAAGAATAATGTGGATAATCAATTCAAAAGTTAAAAGAAATAAAATTACAAAGGGCTATATACAAAGCCCTATTCCAAAACTGAGAGGCTTGTTTAAGTCAGAATAGAACCCTGCCCTATCCAAAAACAGTGGGGGAAAACATGACTTCTGTTCAAATTGTCGACTCCAAGGCACTGCGACATTTTGTCTCAAAACAGAAAACATTGGCCATTTCTCTTGGACAGGGTGAAGCAGGTGACATCTGGAGAATCTTATGAGCATTAGGAGAACACAATTAACATTTTTAAGCTTTTGAATTAAAAAATATTTATTATTAATAAGCTTTAAATCCTCCTTTCACTAAATCCTAAATTCCCAGTAAATTTACTTTGAACTATGCTACTATTTTCAGAGTAGTAGTTCCTTGCTAGTGCTTTCTAGCAAGTGTTTTCTAGTGTTTAGTGTTTCTTGCTAGAAATGAGCCGCTTCTTGTAGCTCCTCATGTAAGAGGTTCTGTTAGTTTGCAGGAAACCCAAGACTTAGACATTGTAGTTCTACATGCAAGTTCGTTCCAGGAATAATTTTTGGCTCTTTATCCTCTTTTTGTGCTACTGATCCAGAGACTTCAAATTGTTTTTTTAAATTAATTTAATGAACAAATAATGTTTTATTTCAGCTTGATATGCACTTAGTTGGTTTGCTGGGGATACAGTTACCAAACATGACTCACCCCAGGATGATTATATTTCAGTTTCAGCCAGGTGCAGCTAGGATTTGGCAACTATCATCCTGAAGCTGGTGTCTGTGCTAATTCTGCACTTGGTGACCTTCACAATGTGGGTGTTTGGAATGATTCTGTTGGCACAAACACAAATTCTCTCAAACAACCATCTGTTCCTTGTGGAGAGGAATTTTCAACAGGTAATTGGGATGTTTCATCTACAGCATTCAGTTTTCAGCACATCTCCTGTATTTATGGTGGGAAAATAAAGCCGTCACTGCCTCGAAGAAAGTAACGTCACTAGTGATATTTAGAGATGTAATCCTTTATCTGTCTTAAATGTAAGAGGAATTTGCTGAGCACCTCCTCATCACACTTCAGCCTCAAGGCTGAAGATCCAAAGGCTGGCCTTCAATCCCAAGGTCCTTATTATTCCCATTCTCCTATCACATAACTCCAATTTTGCAAACCAGTTCTTCCTTCTGTTTCTTATCATCCCCCCATGCCTTCCTACCTTGGCAGATCTGGAGAATGAATAGTACATGGCAAGTTGATGGCAAAGAGTGTTGTCTAATCTAGGTGTAACATGGTGTGCCTAAGGATAGCCCTGATGGAGTGTCTTTGATGCCCTGACTTAAGGAACTACAAATGTCATTCCTAGAAATAAGCATACTTCTTTTTCTTAATTTGACCTACATCACACAGCCAGGGCTGGAAGAGGTTTTCAGTTTTCCCATTTAACTTCCAAGCCTAACAACTACTTCTTAACATAAACCTTAGAGGACTCGTGTTCCACTGAATCAAATGCCAGCATCTGTGCGGCATCTGTTTTAAGACACATATGTCAGTATAAAATGACATTTTTGCTCGCTACATGCAAGTTATTTTCCTTGAGGTCATTACTGATTTTATATACTCTTTGGAGACTTCCTGCTCTTCAGAAATTCCAGCACAGTTTATCTACCACTTTTAACTGTACTAAAAGAGGAAAGTAACATTTTGTATATAGGACAAAGTTTTTGCAATCTTAAAAAAAAATAGGTGAAAAAAAAATGTAACTCTCATTTGAATACAAAAAATGAAGAGTTCTGTCTGCAATAACAGATTTATTAACTCATTATGAAGCATACATTTATCTACAGAAAACAGAGATCCTATTCAGATGTCCACGTGTTACAGGTTACATGATAATGATTCTGAAGCAAATATTGTCATTTATGTGGTGCACAGGGTACTTTGCAGTAAGATTCAGTGACTGCAGCAATTTCTCTTTTGGTACTTCTGACAGATCTTTTATTTTATGAAGTTATCAGTTAGGAATAAATAAGTCTTTCATTTTAATCTTCCTGAGATTCCAGCATTAAACTAGGCTTTATTGGTGGCAAAGGAGAGGAATTATGCTGTCTTATGACATATTTTCCAAATCAATTCAGTGCTGCACATGAAAATATTTTGAACATTTTGTTCAAATTCTCTCATCTCATTTTAATTTGTGTTTCAGAATTTCTACCTCCCAGTTTAGTGTGGCACACTCTACACAATGACATAAAATGTTAGGGTTCAATCCAAATGTCAACTTCTGTTGCTGTCAGGCCACTTGCAGGTGCTCAGTGCTCTGCAGAAGCACAGTGTCACAGCCACATGGTACAGAATCTCTGCATCCTTCTGCTTCTTCAACTTAAATTTTATAGAATCACAGAATTATTTAGGTTGGAAAGGATCTTTAAGATCATCAAGACCAACTGCAAATATACCACTGCCAAGCCCACCACTAAACCATGTCCCTAAGCACCACATCCACACCTCTTTTTAATACGTCCAGGGATGGTGACTTAACCACTTCCCTGGGCAGCCTGTTCCAATGCTTGACAACCCTTTTGGTGAAGACATTTTTCCTGATATCCAATCTAAACCTCCCCCGCGCAACTTGAGGCCATTTCCTCTTGTCCTAAATTTCTTTCTTATTGAAATCCTATTAAAAATGTGCGGCCTTATATGCAATTTTTCATGTATTCATTTATATTTAATCTTTGTAGTGGTTAAATCCTTTAATGTATCATTTTTGGAGACAGTTGGCATACAGAATGATAAGCAACATACGACTCCAAACCAGGGAAGTCTCTCCAAGGAGCCAGTGGGGTTTTTACAGATAGATAGCTGTTCTCACTGCTTCTTCTCCTAACCAGTTTGATGCAGGCCAGTTTCAAATAAAAAGTTGTGCAGCTATGTCAAGCATAGTTTTATGGTCAAACTATCAAAGCTTTACAAAGTATATGGCCCAATCAGAGCTTCTCATTTTCTTATGTTATTTAACAGGTTAGGTAAGTAGAGGTTTTGGAGCCAGAAAGGTGGGGAATCAAAATCAGTGTGAGCTGTAAACCTGAGTAACTAACGTTGCACATGCTACTTACGTCCACAGCACTTCATTCTGAGTGTAACAGTTGGGATAAAAATGTGCTGACAATGTCTTGTACAAACTGGTGCTTCATCAAAATTCCACAAGTGCTGGAATGTATTCTTCAAGCGGTACTCTACCAGCATAGAAAGCTGGGAGGTCACTGATGCGCTCCTCTTGAAAGCTTTGGATTTTTGAAAGCATCACAGATGTTCTTCTGCCAGATACTAAAAGAAATGCTAGGTCTTGACTGGTTATGTTCAGGCTTATTTCTTCCAATGTTTAACAGTACCTTCTCATGGCATCAGGTTTGTTGCAGAGAGATAGAGGAGGACCTTTCTCTTTTATTATTTTTGTCTGCAGAGAAAAAGATACTGCAGAGAACTCAATAACAGGTGAGAGGACTGGTATGGATCTTCTTTGTCTGACCCATGACCATATGGAAGAGAGACTCCTTGGGTAACTACTATAAAGCCAGGAGAGTCATGGCACCTTCCTGATATTCCACAAATCTGCACATCCTTTTGCTTAAGATTTACCTATCCATTTACTTTTTAGCCATACCTTGTTGTACTGCTGTTTCTGCAGCAACTGCTGCTTTTCAGTTCTTCTCATCTATCCTTTTAGTTTATTCCTTCTCCATTAAATGATTAAAGATGTGTGTAAGAGTGGAAAATAATATAAATCATCAATACAAAAAACAGAGATCCAGAGGCTAGTCTCTTTCACAAGGTACACTGCTGTGTGGGTTACAGTTGGACACCCTGTTCTGAGCACTTGCACTTCAGAATCCTACAGCTGTAGAAGCAAGAGTGGAAGACAAATCCATGGTAAGCTGGCAAAGAGGAAGGAGAAAAAGAGAGACGTTATCTATCAAACTAACAAACAAATTGGAGCACCTCTCCTATGAGGACAGGCTGAGGGAGTTGGGGTTGTTCAGCCTGGAGAAGAGAAGGCTCTGGGGAGACCTTATAGCAGCCTTCCAGTACCTGAAGGGGCCTACAGGAAAGCTGGAGTGGGACTGTTTACAAGGACATGGAGTGACAGGACAAGGGGTAATGGGTTTAAACTAAAAGAGGGTAGATTTAGATTAGATATAAGGAAGAAATTCTTTACTGTGAGGGTGGTGAGGCACTGGCACAGGTTTCCCAGAGAAGCTGTGGCTGCCCCCTCCCTGGCAGTGTTCAAGGCCAGGTTGGATGGGGCTGTGGGCAACCTGGTCTAGTGGAGGGTGTCCCTGCCCATGGCAGGGGGGGTGGAACTAGATGGTCTTTGAGGTCCCTTCCAACCCAAACCATTCTATGATTCTATTAAATAAATAAATATCCAAATAAGATCAAAGGATTACTTGAGAACAGCGTGCAAACCACAGAACATAAAGAAAAGCTAAATGTACAAGTGTCAAGATATATATAAAAAAAGGGTTCTACCCTTTGTAATTTCCTTTGTTATAGTACTGTTATTTTTGATGTCTAATCTTTTTAGCAGAAGTCACCATAAAATGCACAACTCCAACCTAGATGGAAAGCTTCCCATAGCATAATCAGGGAGATCAGGGAGGCAGGAGGATGCCACTGGGGAGGTTTCCAGTATAAATCATATTTTATCCCACCTAAACTGTAAGCCTGCAACTATAAACTCTATAAGCTAAACAAACTGTCAGTGTAATTCTGCTCTGTACATGGTTCGGGACAAACACTTAGACATAATAAAATTAATTCAGGTAAATTGGCAACAGCTGATTGAGAATAGCTTGCATATTCTGAATTTGCACAATACAAAGATGAACTTGTAACATAAAGACAATTAAGTACAATAGAAAGAACAAAAAATATGCAGTTACAGTAACTAATAATCTTGAAAACTGCATTAAAGACACTGTCATTTAGACACCTAACTTCTGATCTGCCTTATTGGCATTGTTGCTCTATACAGCTTACCTCTGTGGGTATCCAAACGTGTCTGCCCACAGAACCACAGACAGCAGAGGTGTCACTGCCTAGCAATTTGTCAAGATATAGCAAAGAAGAAATCTGGGTCATTTGGATAATTATCATTTGAATAATCATTATCATTCCAGACAACTCAGTCTGTTGCCTCAGGCTTCTGAGCAATTTCATCCTGTCACCTCAGCCCTGTAAAGTACAGAAAAGCATTTTGTGAACTTAACTTCTAGAAAAAAAGAATTGTGCATAGGAGTGTTTTTGATTTCAGATATTCTCAATATTCTGTATATTTTCAGGATATATGGAATTTTTACAGGGATGTCTTTGTAGTCGTTACCCTTATGATTAGTAATAGCTAATAACCTTGCTGGAGATCCCATAATGTTAAAGACAGCCAGGTAATTATAGAAGGTTCTGCCTGAAAAGGGGAATGATCCAAATATGCAAATTTTGAAACAAGACAAAAGACAAGGAAGGAAGCAGAGGAAAATAGTCACTTTGTACATTATAATCTTTCTAAGCTCACTAGGATAAGAGATATTATAAGTTAAAAGGGAGGGTAGGAGGAAAGAAAAGAAATAAACTGACAAAGATTAGCAGAAGAGCAAACAGGAAGGCAATCAGAAAAAGAAGCAGATTTCTTAGAGATGCTTAGCAGCACCTCTGAGCAGGAGGTAGTTGCCAGTGGATAAAAAGAGCAAACTGGAAGCCAAGACAGGATGCAATGATGGAGCACCAAGCACCTTGGTCAATATATTTGTAAATCTGCAGAAGGTCCCAGGAGGAAAAAAAAAAATCATCTGGCTTTCTATTTGTTGAGATGGCAATCTTCCCATGATATACATTTTCACTAAATTTCCTGACAGAAAAGAAATGCAACCACTGCTAAAGGCTGCTGGAAAAGCAGAGAATTAGCTGGATATGTTTTGTTTTAAAACACACATACAAATTTATGCCAATAAACAAGCAAATATATATATATAAAAAAAAAGAGTATTGGCCAATTAAATTTCTTTCTCTGATATGGTCAGTTAAAACTGATTCTGGCAGATGAGGCAGTCTGAAACCAGATGGTAAGTCCTCACTGTGCTTCAGAGTGAGAACTTAGAAAACAATGTCTTCTTCAGGCTGACCAGGAACTAACTAAACACCTGGCGCTTTATTGAGAGAGACCCAGGTATTATAGTGTTCTTGTCGTAGGAGTCATATATTAGACACAACAGCAGTCTGACTTCCATAGGAGCAGAAATGGAAAAATGGAAAGCTGTGCTCTGTTGGTTTTTGGCAGCAGGGAATTATTAGCAAATAAAAAAAAAAAAAAAAAAAAAAATCAGTTAACTTTCATTTAGAAAGAATTTGTATTGAGTAGTCATGACTCTGGCATGAATAGCACAGTTTAACCACTTAATTTATATCATTTGACCATGAACTTTGCCAAAGTTTGTGCTGCCCACGTAAGCATTTAAGGTCTTAAAATATTTCCAGATATATTTGTCTGGCAATCACTTTTATAAGGAACCTGCTACTGAATTTTTTATACTTATTTGGTTTGTATGAAATAGCATTTGTTGCTCTGGAACTGTTATTGCAGGTATTTTGGCTGACAACTGAAAGCACCATACTTTTTACAGAATCACAGCATGGTAGATGTAGGAAGCAATCTCCAGAGATCATGTAGTCCAACCCACCCGTTCAGAGTTGCTCAGGGCCATTTCCAGTCAGACTTTTAACATCTCCATGGGTGGAGACTCCGCAATCTCTCTGGGCAACCTGTTCCAGTGTTTGATCACCCTCATGGTAAAAAAATTTTTGCCTGTATTTAAATACAATTTCTTATATGCTAGTTTGTGCAATGCTTGCAGTGTTCGTTGCCAAAACCTGAGAAAACCAAGGAAAGCACTAGGACAACTACAGCATGTTTGGCAGAGCTGTGGGTGCTCAAGCCAGGGCTACCAACAGCAGCTTTCCCAGCATCTGAGCTGGAATCAGCACACTCTGGAAATGGCAAAGCCCTCACACGCAGTGTGACCTTGTAAGGTTAAGAACTGGAACCAGCAAAAATCTGATTCAGTCAACCTCGACTTAAGGAAAAAAAAGAAAAAGCAACCCATAAGCAATGTGTTCTGAGGTAGAGCAGTGACTAACCACCAGGGCCACGGGAGGAGGGAAGGCTCACCACTATTGTGCAGCACATCCGGGAGCATGAGGAGGTGGGGTGGAGGGGGAGCTGCAGGAGAAGGGAGTGAAGAGGGAAGGCAGCAGGAAAGGGTGATGACATAGTTTAATAGAAATGATTTATGAATCACTGACTTTGTGAAGTTAATTCCATACTCACCTTTCCCTTCGCTGCTCCCCCACTCCCAATAAAGTTGTCTCTGTTCTAAACCCTTGAACTCATTGTTTGTTAGGAGGGAAGTATTGCTCATGAGGGAGACACAGACAATGTTCATTTAATTTCCCAGCTTTCCCAGGAGACTCTTGTGGGTATTATTTAAGGCGTGTTTTCAAAGGAACATATGTATACTGGCCCTCTTTACTACCCACAGCTCCTCTACCTAGACAACTTAATACATCAGTCAACATTTGCAAGTCATCAGTTAATCAATAGTGAGGAAAGGTAAATTGAAATGAAATACTCTAACTGAATAATTTCATTAGCTTTGCTCTAATACAAATAGACGCCCTCGGAGATGCACATTCTCACTGGAGATCAGTAATAAATGTGTTAAGCGCATGAAAAGAAAGTGATACAATTGTGGAAGCACATACGCAGGTAATATTTTCCCAAAGGCTGTGTGGGAGAGCGTGTAGTGGGAGCAGACATGATTTGGCTACCGCGTGTGCTACCGTAGGTGCAAGGAAGGAAGTCTCAAATGGTGGATTTAAAATGACTCTCTGCAGCCACATCACAAAGCGCCCGGGAGTGGCTTGTCCCTCCTGGCCCCTGTGGGAATCAATCTGAGGAAGCCTGATGCTATAGAGATGTTTCCTGTATATTGTGTGGGAAACTCAACTAAGTGCAAACTGCCAGCAACAATGAGACAATAAATTATAATAAACAGGAAAAATAGCATTGGCTTCTGAAATCAATGGCTGGAGCACATGAAACTTTCACAGCATTGATAAATGAATAAATATAACAAAAAGCATTGGGTTTTGAAAGAATGGGCAGTTTTATCTGCACTGAAAGGCTCCTTTTCTGTTAACTAAATACTTGTAAAAAATAAACACCACTAAAGCATTTTGGCTGAGCACTGGAGAGGTAATTGAGAAAGCTGCATATAACTCCGGAGTCTGATTCCTCTGCTTGGCCCTGAAAACAGGAGCACACTCTGAACAAATAGCCACCTTCTAGCAAGCCCATTGCATCATCTATCCACGTCTGCTACTCAGCCCACACAAAATGATCGCATCTGAAACATGAGCCGGCCCTCTCCTTCTGAAAAATTATAAAAAACAGCAACAGAAACTGAGCTAAAAACTACTGGAAGCAACCTGCTGTCCAGCGAAGAAGACCTGGAATACTCTGAGGATTAAATATTGTTCATCTTGTGCATCTATCTCATCTTGTTGAATTCAAAGAAGTGAGCAGTGAGAGCCGAAACGAGTGGGAGTAAAGAGTGTGCAGTATTTCAGAGGAGACACTGAAACACCTTGCAGGCCCAAGGGAACTGTAGTATTAAGCACTTGTCATTTAATGCCCTTGCGATATCCAGGCTCTGCAAAAGAGCTTAAGAAAATGCCTAACTTCAGCTCAGGAGAGCAGTCCCACCTGAGGCAAAATTCAGTCCATCTCCAGACAGTCTCCAGAAGGCTCAGGACCCTGTGAGGCCAAGCTCTGAGGGGCAATACCTGGCTGGGATAAAGCAGAAAGGTTTAGCTCTCATTAGAGGTCTCAGCTCCTCAGCAGCGAAAGAGCTGAGAGAATCCCACCAAAGATTTTTGAGGGGCACAAGTAAACTGTGTAGAGTGAAAAGTTACTCTTCCAATATCTTTGGAAAAAAAGAAAAAAATAAAAAAAAGATTAGAGAAAGCAGCAGCAGGAGTACGTAAACACATTCCAATTGTTCCTGAGTTAATTTATTTCAATTAGTTTTAGCTGAATCATATATCAATAGAAGACCACGACACAGGAGCAATAAGGTGCACAGGTTTAGAAAGAATATGCATTTTGCAAAATTAACTGCAATGCTTTTTTTCTAGTATTCCAGAATGAATTGTTGAAGAGAATGCAAGAAAAGTGATACATTAGGATCTTAGTACAGTACTTGAGGCTTTACCTCTTGCAGTATATAACAAAGAAATAGTTTCTTTTGTTCTAGACAGGAAGACTGCCTGGTTTAATGGAAACTGGCTAACGGACACATAGAAAGCAATGCTAGATGGCAATGACTTGGCTGTTGAAATCTTCCTGTGAGAAGGCACTCAACACCATGAAGGCATTCAGCACTATGGTCATTTTATGTAGTGATTGGAAGGGGGAATATTCATTGTCTCAACTAAATAAAAAAAGAAAAAAGTGAGAAATGTAGGCAATAAATTGTGTAAGAGGGTGCATAAAGTTTGGTTTCACAGTGAGAGACAGCCTTCAATGGGAAGGGAAAGTAGTTGCACTCTTCTTGTCACTGCAGAGGGCTGTGTTCAGATCTTGGTACCTCATGACTGATACATGCAGCGTACTCTAAAAGAAGCAGGAAAAACAGTTAAGAGCATGCAAGGAATGATTTTTTTAAAAAAAATAACAGAGTTAAGTATGTCTAAGCTTGACTAAGGCAGTAGAACACAATAGCAACCCCTAAATATTTAAACAACAAAGAAAGAGAAAACTTAGCAACAGAGGAAATAACCAGATTACCTGCAAGATACAGAAAAGTGTTCCTACAGAAAGACCCATTAATGTCTGGGCTACAAATGACAGAAAGCCTGTCAGAAAGCACATTCAAAGTTAGATTGGACAAAATGCTGGTGAAAATTATAACAAAGAGTTGTTCTGTGCTAACAGCTTGATCCAGTTGATGCCTTAGTGTTTTCCGTCTCTTTCAAAGCAGCTAAACATCAGAATAAATAAAATACATCACCTGCCTTTTACCTTATGAGTAGTAAAGGTATTAATGTAAAAAAAATATTTCTGAGGATTCTTCATTTTAGCATAAACAATCTTCATTTGTTAACTATCTATAAATAAATAGCTTTTATGGAAGAGGTATGTTAATACTCCATCGACTACCCTGAAAAGCTGTCGAGCTGCATGTCGGCTTCATATTAACCATCATCCTAAATAGTTCATACATCTCTAAATGCTTCCTGTATTACACTACACGAAGCAAATACAGTGGTGTATAAACAACTTCTAATCGCAAATGCAAAGGCTGCGGCTGTGAGACGGAGCGGTAGAGGGCAGCACAGACCAGGAGTAACTGCAGATTTACACGGTCCAGAAAATACCATGGGTTTGTAGGAGGTGGAGAAGGGGGTCTGTAAGCCTAAATGCATGCTGATATCTCGTACGTGTGATGCCCAGTATATTTAAAACCACAGGAAGTTGTTACCAGCCCTTCATCAAAGAGTCTCCCCAGCCTCTGTCATGGCCAGTCTGCGCTATATTCCTTTTCCAAGGTGACCTCATCCAGTGTTGCAGCTAATGTTTGCACTGCAAGGATTGCAGCACGTACTTCATAGCTTCTCAAGTCACCTTCCTTTCCACCCCAGTCTTCCCCCCTGCCCTCCACCTGATCTTAATCTTTAGGCAAAAATATCTTAGGCAGGATTTACTGGAGTAAAAATCTGAAAAATTATTTTCTTGTGTAAAAAAGGTCAGGAAATGTGTGGAATTGAATGGAAAAAGCATGTTTATTTGGTGACAGTCTAGTGCAGCTACGTTTTTTTATGTGATCCTTCCTTCTGTTCCTTCAAGTCTTTCCACAGACTAAAGACACAGGATCTGGAAAATGTCCCCTGTGGAACTGCATTACAATCTTACCTCAGTGGCTGTATCCTTCTCCCACCTCCTCTCTGAGATCTTTCCTTTAACTGTCTGGGCTTGATTTTTGCCTACCTTTTGTTTTATCCTCTGTAATGCTTTTGGCTCAGAACACAGCCTGTGTCCTACGGCCTTCAACTCTTTTCTTCCCACTCCATCTGGCTGGTTTTCAGTAATTTGCAGCCTTCCCTTTAGACTGTTTTTCTTTTACTTCAAAATTGAAGTAAACACACGTTTTAAGACAGTATTATTTCTGAAAAATATTTCTGCAGTCCTGTATCCTAAACTTCATTCTTCCATTGTTATGTTATTCTCTATGCACATACACGCGCAAGCACGCACACATACAATGAAAGTGCTTAACATAAACATTTTCCTAGCATTACAGGATGAAAGTGATCTCAGGCTGACCACTTATTTTCTATGAATTTAGTTATGTTCAGAAACCATAGAAACAGAAAGGAAAGAAAAATATTATTATTATTTGCACTAATATATCAACTGGAAGCCTTTGTCATGAACCGGAGCCATGTTGCACTAGGACCTTTAAAAGAACAGGCGAAGATTACTATATTCCTATTCCAAGAAAGAAAGAACTTACCATGAAAGCGTAACACAAAGCACTAGGTGAATTATTTATTTGCATTTTTGTAAGGCGTGGATAACTGCACACACTAAAAGTTAACAGGTCTCTGCTGTGAACCTCATTGCTCTAAATAAACAGAGAAAACAAAAAAACCCAGAGGCATAAAGAAATAACATAAAAGAGGTTAGCAACACAGGAATAGAAAGAAGCTCTCTACTCCAAGACCAGTGTTCACTAAGGCTGGCCATTTCTTTGCACATTCCACAATTTCATCTTTTTTGAGATAATTAAAAATAGTGACCTTCAGTAGTCATCTTTATTGGCTGTAGCACATAGGATAGGAGAAAGTCTTCCCTTTTTGTTTTGTCCTGTACTCACTACCACTGTGCACATTCAGGTGTGAATTAAAAGTAAATTTTAATGTTAACAGTGTGTTATTTAGCAAAGTTCTTCCAAACACTCGAACTGTTAAACAGTTGTAATTGAGTCTAATTAGTCTGCAAAATTTGGATTTATTTATCAGCATTAATTCATTATAACAACACTAATACAAATGCATAAAATTGCATTTTTAAGAAAGAAAGCCCACACAGTCAAAAATACAAGCCCCAAACTTTCCAAAAACAGAGATCTCAGGCATGCTAAGTCTTTATGATTTCCTTTAAAAATAATTTTGAAGATTCTTTATAAATAAATAACTATATTTAAAAACAGCCACCAAAAAAACCCTGTCTTTTTATTCTGATTCCTTAGGAGGAAGGAATTCAGTATCAAGGCAACAAAAGCGCCACATTTAAAGCAAGGATTCACCACTTGTCTGAAAGGATTCAGCTTGTCTGAAGATGGAATGTTAACCCATTTTTGCTGCAAAGCTAAAGAAAATCCATGCCTCTTTCTTTCAGCAGAAGTAAGAGTGATAAATTGCTATGTATATGCATGGGTGCCTGCATGTAGACATGTAAGGGAAAAGTGCAAAAGAAGTCTGCCACCCTCTTTCCTCTTACAGCACTGCTCTGCTGTGATCCAAGCTCTCTTGCAGGACGTGTAGTAAATCTGCAGAATCTTATTTAATAAATGCACAGCACTGGTAATTCAAAGTTTGCTGAGAAGAGTACACATTGGTTTCTGTAAAGTGTTGAAGGCTGGCAGAACTCTATTGATCCAAATTATTTGGGTGCCACCGGTTTCAGGTCAAAAAGGCCATGCTGAAGAAGTTCAGACTTCGAGTATAGAGATGTCAGGAAGAGTGTAACTAGTCACTGTGGGTATGAAGATGTTCCTCAAACACAAATGGTGAACCTGCTGTGATATGGAGGTTTCACCTCCCCCCTCAGATCATGAGGAACTCCCTCAAGCACAGCCCCGCTGCCCATTTCAGCCACTGACTGTGAGAAAAGCTAAATGTAACTTACCTACCAATCGCCACCTGAAGAAAAGAGGCCTCCTGTTATCCCGAGGATCTTTGAGCAGATGACATGGAAGCCTTCCTAATACCTTCAAAGTTCTCTGGCTGAGCTAGCATTTAGCAAAGGGAAGGGTTCTGAGGAAGCATTACACATACTTCCTTTCCCTATGGGGAAAACTATGCTTTGGTCTGAGTTTTAGTGGGTGCTGATGTTTCTCTGAGGGTCAGTTACCCTTACAGGTCAGAAGCCTGAGGACACTATCTAGAAGTGGCAGATCTTGGGATCCTGGACTTTCACTAGGGAAAGAGTCTGGGGGTGCTGAAGTGAATGACTCCGAGTAAGCAATTTCAATTTTCTGTCACTGCATAAGAAGAATATCCAGCTGGAAATTTAAGCCCGGTGTCCATTTCTCCTACATTCAAAATGGCCTAGAATCTCAGCCAAAGTTGAGACACTCTCATGAATGAGACTGCAAAGCCTGGAAAGAGGAAAAGCCAAAACCAAAGGAAGATAAAAGACCCCTAAGAGGCTCCACTTCCAGCTAAAATTATTCCACTTACATACCATCCTTTCAGCATTACACTTAAGAAAATTAGCACCATCTCAACCTTGATAATGGAAGGACAATCGAGCAGCACTGTAGATGCTATTACAAGGTCTTCAAGGAGTGATAAATACAGCCAAAAGCTATTTGTCTGACAGTTTGGACTGTGAACACAAGTAATTCCAACCAACATACGTGTAACAAAGAAATACTATAGATCCCAGAATAGGTCCCTGAGGGATACCAGATGACACTGAAGACACTAGAGATCAAAACAATAAATTTTACAAAATAAGAAAAATAGTACAATTATAGCCAATGGTCAAAAGAGTCAGATGTCACATGGAAATTCAAAAGCAGCAGGCAAATGTAGTAATAATCCTGCTGTGTACAAGTACACATACACATTATCTCTATAGTCTTCAGAGAAAGAGAAAAATAAAACCCAAAATAATATCTATAGTTTATCTGCAGAGCTGTTTGCACTAACCTTTGACTGCAATGACAGTGTAAAGGAAAAGTTCTAGATTTCCAATGAACATTACTTTTGCTGCCATAATTCCCTCCTACACCAGCCGCCTTTCTGAAAAGATAAAAAATATTTCTCACATTCATTTGAGTAAGAAAGTAGATGTGATGATCAGACAGACAATTAGGAGGGGAAAAAATAGGGAAAAAATCATGGAACAGACAAAACAAGACAAGATGTTTGATGTAATCAAACCACATTTATTTTGCCGGCTACTCCTCCACTTTCCCTATCCTTCATCTGTGCACTGTCTTCTTAGCTTATAAAATCTTTACCAAAGGAAATTTGTTTTCATACTTGTCAAAAATGTAAGTACATATTCTGGACTGGGTGTAGTAGACAAACATCAATTTTATGAAGGTCATGAGATGCACCAAAACATTTGAAATTTTCAAGCAACTAGCTGGCAAATACAAAGAAATTTCCAATAAATCAGAGTGTGTAAAAGTCAAGTTTAAATGCATTATAATATTAACATTTTATCAAGAGATCCAAATATGGTGAGCAGAAGTGAAAATAGTAGTTCTGGTGCATAACTGCAGAAACCTTCAGCATTCAGTTAGCCCCTGCTTACAGTGGCTGGTTTTGTTCAGAGGCTGCAAATGTATCATAATTATAGAGATTGTTATTATGTCATTAAACTCCCAGGATTTTGAATTTTGCCCTGCATTGGAACCAGCTAAGACCTTTCTAAGCATTCTAGGCAACCACACATCAGACAGAGAAATAAATCTGCAGGATAGCTGATCACCCAACAAACAGACTTTGTCACATGTATTCAGCCAGAGAGAGCCTGAGTCTGCATCCCGGCATCTCCGGGACGTGGGAGGCCCAGATTTAAGACTGTGTTCCAAATTGTGTGGAACAGAGAGTTGACTCTGAATCTCTCCCATCTCGGCGGTGGCAGTGTCCCTGCACCAGACAATCTGCCCAGAACATGAGAAATCCTTGTCATTGAAATCTTGTGGTGAGGGGAAAAAAAAAAAAAAAAAAAAGTGTTTTTATAGGAAAGTTTTATTTTTGGCAATTTAGCATTTTTATGAGAAAATGACCAGTTAGAAATTAAACCACAAAAGGTAGAGTAAAACTATTCCATGGATACCATCTAATTAATATATGGCAAAAATTGATGAAATGCTAATAACAATGCTAGCACTGAACACAGAGTATTTAAATTTAGGGCAAAATGAAATAACAGATGGAATAGAGATATATGCAGAGCTCTTACATTCATATATTCATCTACTTATGAATATATTAGCATCTGACTCACAAATAAAACATATTGAAATAGTCACAGCAGCATTATCTACCAAAAAAGTCAATTGTGAAATTTTTAGCCTGCTACCATTTATAAAAGTAAGCTCATTTAAAGACAAATTTTTTAGAAAATTATTGATTCTTTCTGTGCAATTAGGAAAAAGAAAAAGACTTTTCTGGTTAGCGGATTCAGTCCTGCACCACTGCCATCGATAGGACTCTTGCCATCAACTTCAATGGGAAAAGAATTATACCCTGTGCTAGCTTTCAGCAATTACATTGACATTATCAGTGATTTACTGAGTGGTATTTCAAACATGATACCATATGTCAGCTGATACCAAGCAAGTTTGAGTGACAAAGTTCTGATCATAACCACTTGGTTAATAAATATTACAGCTATTGAGCCTCCAGAGCATTTATACTCTGACAGCTAGGGCATCACTATTTAAAAAAAAAAAAAGAAAAAAGCCTTGAAAAACCCTAGGAGACTCAGCTCTGAGTTCAAATGACTTCCTCTTAAGTCTTCCACTTCTCAAGTTGATTAAGATTCAGTACACAGCTCTGATTTGGAATCGAGCAGTTCCACTAAGGGGGAGGCTAGAAATTTTCTCTTGTTGATAGGTAGAAGTGGGAAACAGTATTGCTAACACTTTGTGATGATTTTCAGCCCCTTCAGATGTGCCGACATCCTTATGAATTTAGGCTGCTGAAATATGTTTGATTTTCTGAGCTACATTTCAGAGACTTTTTAGAACTGCCCCACAGATCCAAGAGGGTTTTGTAGGCCACCAGTTGCAAAGCACTGCTGTCTAAACACTAGGTTAAAAAGGATATGGAAAGATTCTTGTTCATCATAATTAAGCTACATCATTTAAAATAGCTATGCCATTTTTATCCTGTAATGGTCCAAAGAATCTCCAGGGAATTATTTTTTTTCTCTTGCTTTTACATCAGTTAAATGACATTGATTCCAGTTAAGTTATTTCTAATTTGAAGATATCTGAGAGCAGAGTTGGGGCATTTGTGCGTTAAAGAACATACACTTTCTTTTTTTCTTTTGCTTCATTTCAGTTATAAATTATGAACATCTAACTTTACTCTTATGGATTTAATTTACAGACAGTTCTTACAAGTTGTTCAGCATTGTAAGAGGTCTAAAGAGCTGGGGGGGTGTCTCCATCTCTACATTAATTTCCCATAGATTTTAATTCTGTGTTAATTCCCAAGAGTTCTCTTACATCTTGACACATTTTCCAGTATATAAAGATGTAATAACTCTTTATCTATTGGGAAAGCAAGCTAAAAAACTCCAACATTCTTGTCTCCTTTAATTTTAATTTTTCTTATCCAAATTCCCCAAATACCAAAACCAAGCTGAAAACATAAAAAAAAAAAACATCAAAAATATAAGAGGAAAACAATACCAAAGGAAAACTTAGCCAGTGTCATATTACTGGTAGTGCACAAATAATACTAGCTATTAACTTTCATTTTTAAGCAGCTTTTCTGAGTTAAAGATCTTTCAAAAGATAGAATTTCAAACACATTTTGTTAGAAAGGGCTATTTAGACAAGAGAAAAAAAAAAAGGACAACCTACTCAACCTACAGAAGTAGTTTAAATCATTATATTGTCTGTTTTGAATGATGTTCACAGAGAAGCACATCATTAAGGAAAGGGCAAGGTAAATAATGAGTAGCTGGCTATCAGCTGCAGAGAAATAAAAAAAGCAGGATTCTACAAGCCAGAGAGCCTGGTGCTGCATCATTGAGTTAACAGGCTAAGAGAGTCTGAATTAACGTTAGAGTTCTACACCGCGAGATCGGAAATGCAGGAAAAAGAGAAACTAGAACATCCAGGGTAAAATCAGCTGCTGTGTATACAGGCCAGAGGATGTTATCTGGCTGCAGGGGAACTGGTGTGGATCATCAGCTTGTACATCAGTCCATTAGCCTCATGCTGCTTAACTGTATTTTTTCAGCTGGGAAGTATTTAAGGCCACATGTTAAAGCTATTTTTTACCCCTCCCTACTAGACTTACAAGGAGGAACAGGAAGAAATTTAACGTAAATTAAGAATAATAGTGAGGTATTGACTTGCTGAAATAACTTATTGAAGTCTTTTAGATCATATGAGGCTTAAAATCAGAAGGAGCAGAAAGAGGGAAATGACAATGTACCGAAAATGAAAGATCAACTCAGAACATGAAAAGTTTGCATGGATTTTGAAGTCGGTAGTAAAACCTGTTACGAGGAACAGGTGTTGCTTTCTGATTTAGCCACGGGCAATACCTGGAGTCACGTCATGAAATCTCTGAAGATTCACTCATGTGATCAGAAGAGGGATTCGGTGCTTGGTGGGGAATCTGAGGGTGCGGATGAGCAATACAGCTGTGCTAGCCCTTGCCAGC
This sequence comes from Aramus guarauna, assembly GCA_013400195.1. NCBI lineage: Eukaryota > Metazoa > Chordata > Aves > Gruiformes > Aramidae > Aramus > Aramus guarauna. Next base: position 581,108 of record VXBL01007355.1, on the reverse strand, counting down.
TGTTGCTGAAGGGAGGGACGGCTCCCTCCCATTGCCCTCTCCTCGCTCTTGCATGGGCTCTGGCATTCATCTGAGCTGGCAGTGAGCTGGATCAAAGAGCTAAGCTGGCAGAATATGAACACCCCCCCTCCCCTGCAGCATGAATTGTACCAAAGAGCTGGAGCACCGTATTGGAGGAATTTTGAAAGCTGCATGTGGGCAGTAATGACATTTTTTAAATATGCCTCCCCCCTACCACTCGGAGCATGCAAATGCCTGGACTTCCTTACAAGACAGCTTGCCATCCCACATTTTCGGCCCAAACCCTCTGCGTGGCTGTAGCATGAAACTGGAATGCGTGGACGGTGTGTGGAAAGCTGCTGAGCGGTGCGTGTGGATGGCTGTATTTTTTAATTTTGCATGCCCTTCTGCTGGTCAGCCGCCCTTCCAAACTTCACTCCCAGCCATTTAACCACGCTGTAATCTGGGTAGCAGCTAGAAGTGCACTTTCCTTTAAGCTCCCCTTTTCTTTTCTCATTTATGGCTGCTATAAAAAAAATCCTCGTCTCTGAAAAATATAATGCTGAACTGGCTCTGGTGCAGCCTGAGTCTGTTTGGAGGGAATCCAGCATCTTCTATAAACAGTTCAATTTCACCATATTTAACACAAGTGCCTCTAAATAATAGTAATATTTGGCTTTCAAATATTATTTTGGCCTTTGACCAATGTTCCATTTTATGTCCAGTCTCTATTACAATGTTTTTGACCTGTTATGTACTGATCTTTCTTTCAGAAGAGATAAACTTCTAAAAATAGCTCTTTATCTTCCCAAGACTCATTTATAATTTTACAGCAGATTAAAATTTCACTGATGAATGGGGAACTGCAGATGGAGCTGAGCCAACACTAAAATACCCAGTCTCACTTTTGTATCTTCCAAGTATTTTCTTCTTCAACACAATGCTCTGACATTATTGCTGCTCAATGACCTCCATGTCATGATTCTGCAGTTAAAGACAATGAAATATCCAACAGTTGCATGTAACTGAGGTCAAAGGGATGACTGATATGTCTTTTGGGAACAGAAGGCTGACTGTGGTGTGGAAAAAAAAAAAAAAGAAAGAAGAAAAAAATAAAGCCCTCAAAACACATCCCCAAAATTCTGGCTTGTGGGCAAATAGCCTGTCAATTCAGCCAGAATTGAAGTGGACGCTGAATGATCTTTATAAAGCATGACAGAGAGATCGTACTTTCCTCCTAGGAATTTCATAGTAACTTTGTAGTGAAGACTCTAGTTTGTAATTATGTTTACATTACTGTTTAGTTGGAACAAACACTGTGATTTTGCGTAGAGACTTCCTTGCCCCACAGACATCTTCACTGGTTCTACATCTTCGTATCTACTTACAGGCACTTGTCTGCCACAAGATGTCTTGCTTAATGAGAGGTTAATTTATATGTGCTTGATAACAATTCAACAACACTGGTCTAGAAAATTATCAGTATCAAATGAACGATTTACCATAGGGTAAGCAAGGGTGAGAAGGCAAATTATATTCGTTATTTTTATTTGGTACCTATCTGTCCGGCTGTCTTTCTGCACCTTGCCCCCACTGAAAGGTTATGATGGGGAAAAAACTAAATATGGAGAGTTACAGCAGAACAAATGATGCAGTGTAAATGCAGTGCTAGTTCACCCTCTGGCAACACGTCCACTTGCATAATTAACACAATACAACTCACTTCTCTTACTCATTCTGTAAAAGCAATCTGGCTTCTCTCATCATTTGAAATACAGAGCAGTTTTTCTAACTCAGCTCATCTTGATCGCACCGAGGCAGGAGCCAGTAACATGAACATCGCAGTCATCAGACATGACTGGGCTGCACGTGGTGAGAAAATGGTGAGAGGCAGCGAAGGGGAGGACGATGTCTTCAGCTGGGCCACGTGCAGGCAAAAATGGATGAGGGACCTCAACCATAAACTCATGTAAATGTTTCAGAAGAAATTTATCTTGATGCAGGAGAAAATTACATTCACTTTTCTTAGTACAGTCTTTTTCTTTCTTTTTCTTTTTTTTTTTTTTTTTTTTTTTTTTTTTTTTAAAGATACACAGTCTTATCTTTAATACGGTGCACTCAAGGTAAGGCTCCTCCTTTTCTCTACCTGCTCATGCTCAGACACACAAATCCTTGCCTATGGCCTCAAAACCATACTCTGTGCCATGACCCTGGAAGTACTTACTAATCCAGCAGCACACCTTTGACTGAATGCCTGAAAATCTCTCCCTAATTGAATGTGCCATATTTCCAGCCTCCCTTCCAAGCCCCTATAAAACACTTGCTTGAGACAGAATTCAGAAATGAATGACTCTCTTGTAAACTGAAAACCTCCATTAGCAATAAAGCAGAGTTTATCAAACTCCTGCTGCCTGTAACCTGACCAGCCCCAGCTAAGCCTGGGACTCCAGAGGTGGAACGTTACTGTGTTTATGTGCCGAATGATCTGTCTCCTAGAAATTGTACATGTGTAAAACATCTATAGACTATATGTACTGTGTTGAGAGAGAATATTGTGAACCATATTCTCATTTGATATGGGCAGGCAAACATCTATTGACTCCAGCAGAATTAAAACAATTTACTTCAAGATATTTCTATTGTATTTTATACATTATGGGAGTTAAGGTCCTGTGTCTGTCGCCGTGGAACAATCATTTCCTCTTCACTCACTTAAATAACTTAGCAACCATTTTTTCTCCTTACCTAGACATTTTTGCTCTGTTAGTGACTGTAAAACTTCCAATGTTGTCTACCTCTCCTTCCCAATCGGAACATTTTGTTTGGAATTTATTGCATTTTTTTCCCAGAAGAGTATAAACTCCTTTACCACAGTAAAAAACATGTACGTTTTACAGGTAGTTATATAAAGAATAGATTTTCAAGAATTGTTAAGAAAAAAAGACAACTTACTCAAATGATTATTTTGGAGAATCTTTTCATTAAATTATAAGATCTGTTGCCAAGAACATTGGGTGTTCCCTTCCCCCTGCCTTAACTGATAGAAATGCCTGGAGATAATTGGTTTCCAAAAGGTAAGAAGGTACTTGAAACACGATCTACTGCCAGCAGAGGTAGGTCCTTCAGGTAGCTAGAGAGGCTTTGCTAATAAGATCCTAGTTCAATCATTTACATTTCTTTGGTGGTTATTTTCTTATGCAAATTAACAGCCAACAACTGACTGTTAAATGAATTGCCTCTCTCTTAATGAAAACATCCAGCTTCTTCTTTCTTATGAGTTTACAGAAGGTTATTTGTTTGGATTATTATAATCCACACTACTTTGATGTTCACACCACACTGGGGTTTAGAAAACAACCCTATTATCTGTAATTGCAACTGCAAAGTTCCTCCCTTCAGAGAAATACATTTTAATCAAAGGATGTAAAGACAAATATGTTATATACAATATAATGAAGGCAGCCTAGGATATCCAATGGCTTTTTTTTTTTTTTTTAAATAAGGAAGCAAGTCACCATGAATTTCTTTATAGATATTCAAAAGAAGGAGGTAGGAAGTGTCTAATAAAATTAAAAGAGGAACTGTTTGCACATTTTCTGTCATTCAGTTAACATGCTAACAGGGTATAACCCTCAAAGCAGTTAAGTAAAAGGGACAGGGTAACGGTATTTTAAGCTCTGTATTTCTTTTTCTTTAACAGGAAGCAGGCCTTCAACCTGGGGAGGTGGTGATGGAGGGAATAAAACAAAGAAGTTAGATCGGTGGGGAGCTTTCATCGTGTCTCATGGATTAAATACAGGAAAGAAAATAATATCCTTAATTCCCTTCTACATTTTACAAGAATGACAGAGACAGTGAAGGACTGTGAGGTAACTATGGTGTGGTAAAACCAAATGGTTAACTGCATGCAAATGCAGTGTTAAACCTTAATTTGCTGCTTTATTTCTGTTCTCACACTATCTGAAAGCTGCTGCTGCTGCTACCAGGCGTCAGGAACATGATCCTATTTTGTTTGATGTCACAAAAGATCAAGCTGAACCTTCCTTAGCCTCTGGCTATGTTGAATTCTGTAATGAAGAGTTAATCTATGCGCAACTCAAAGGTTGAAATTATACTTTCTTCTGTTCTCAGTAAAGGTGTAAATCCTTGCAGATATCCTGAACCCTCCTGGGAGATCCTTCCTCATAACACATTGTAGTCTGCTGAGGATTATTTTTAGGTTCTTTTTTTTTAAAGCAAAGCTCCTCAGAATTCTGCAAATATTTACCGGTTAAAGCTCGAACAAAGACATCGAAAGCTTGAAGAGGGTAATTTTTTCCCCTCAATCGTAAGGCACTCTGATGCCTGTAAAAATAATTTGACTTATTTCTTCAAGTTTATCATTTACCAATAACCATTTCTTGTGGTGCTTGTAATGAAATCAAGCAGGACCAATGCCCGTTGTATTATGCACTGCATATTAGAAGTTAGCCTCCGGTCACAAAGCTATTTCAAACACTGTACTGTGGAATCTCATGCATTTTCATTGGACACTGTTTGTGGTTTCATAGCTCAAGCATATTTTTAAATGTCTCTTCCACTTTGTCATCTCTCAACTTTTATTACAAAGTGCTAAATATGCTTCTAACGCTGCTAAACACACATTCCCATCAGCTGAAGAAACAAGTGAGTAACTAGTCACTGTACTCTACTGACAGGATGGAATTGTGCAATATGTCAGACTTGACTCCATTTTCAGCTATTTGTTTTACTTATTATTTACATGCTTAATTAAGATAGAAAACTTCTCTCCCATAAAGTCATTCTTTTTTTTTAACTCTGAAAGTGCATATGAAGATATCTGAAAGTAAAACTCTTTAAGTAGCACAGAAAAAAAAAAATCTGAAAAACAACATCTAAGAAATCTTCTTTAAGAGTAATTGTAGCTTATCTCCTTTCAGCTCTAGTTATTAACTTTCCATGACAAGAAATAAAAACAGTTCATGAATAGTTCTACCCCACTTTGTCTGTATTACTAAGGGGGCACTTTTCCACAGTCAGGAGGGAGTCCTTTTTTGGTTCTCTCTGTTAACAATGGAGCATGAATAAGGGACAAACAGATCTTCTGCAACTACGTCTGTGCTGGCAAAAGCTGTGGGTTTAGGTCACAATCGTTAGTTTGAGCTAGTCTTGTGAAGGTTATTAAGCCCTATGGGAGAAGCATAACATTAACCTTAGCTAACAGTGAGCAAAAACTCTAATTGCTACTAGGATTTTAAACAAAGAAAGCCAAATAAGTTAGCAGCATTTTAAAAGTGAAATGCAGTGAAGACGTTGTGAAATACTGCACTGCAATAATGGGTGAATATTGGAGAACTAATGGATAAGGTTGGATTTGTGCATTGATTAGCACAATAGAGTTCAAAGTTGCTGGGTTCCATCCAAATATGAGCATTAAATAAGAATAATAATGAAAAGATTCGTTCAGTAAGATACATATCTGTCTTCACCTGAACCTCTTGAACCCATTAAACTCTAATCAAAATAACAGTAAGACCCGACTTCATTTATTTCTTGCTTCTGATTGAACCAAAATACTTATGAAAACTATCTTTCCACAGGAATGTAGTCAGGTCTTTTTTCAGTACTGCTCATAGCTTGGAAGTGAAAAAATCTCTCTTAAGTATCAATAAGAAGTTTAAGTCAAGATAAATTATAAATTAAAAGGTTAAATTTAGGTGCAGCTGAAATTTGGGAAAAAAATTTGGATTAGATTTTATATCTTGACTGAATTTGATCTGGATGCAGACAACTATCAGTCAGACGACAAAAAATTGTTTCAGAACCCCTAAAATACAAACATACATACAGTTTCTCAAGTTACTTCCATTTAGTGCATTTTTAAACAAAGTGCACTTACAGGATAAATTTCACACAAATCAAAGTACCATTTTACTGCTGATGCTAATGGAAACCCATCGCCCAGGAAGAATTTCAACTTCAGTTAGTTTTTGGATCATATATTTATAGTGCAACACTTTTGTACAGAGGTACATTGTAGCTGTGTTATATTAATGAACTAGTTTTTATGAAACAGCTGCGACAATGCACGAGGCAAATTGCATCAAAAATTAGAGATCTGACATCAGGGCTACTTAGCTGACTATCCATAGCACATGTCATTGCTCCATTGCGTGTGGACAGCTATTGGAGTAAATAGGACTTCCTCATAAAATAAGAAGTTACTGAATATAGTAGAGTTACAACATTTCTGGTACTATATGCATTTGCATGTTCAGGAAAACTACACAAGTATCTGCGCTCATGAGCATCTTACAGTCTGAATTAGAACTGCATCCCCTACTTTTCCCTAAAACGCTTGAACCCTCAAATGCTGGTGCCATAACTCACTGCCGCTGATGGCCCTGTGTACATCCAGGCGCTTTGACGTCCTGCCAAAGAAGGATGAGGCAGCCTAGTTTCGTGTAACTGGTCGTATGAATGCTCAGTGTGCTTTGAGTCTTCTGAGGATTATCTTTCCCAGCCCAGGTGTGGGTCATGGACCTCTAACTGTCAGGGCCTGATACGAGCTTAAGACAAGGGAATTCAAACACAGCTGGCGAATGTGGGTTTCTGCGGGTTGGTGCAAGGAATGTGAATTTCCAAGAAATAATGGTGGTGGGAGGAAAATACCAGGCACATTGACTGCTGACAGAAGCCACATTTGTGCCAACACTAAGAAAGAAATAGTCAAGAGAAGGCATTCTTCTGAAGCTGTTACCCCTGTAAGACTGCCAGCTGAAAGGGAAAGTGTGATATCTAGGACACTGTAAAGCAGTGTCTCTATGGCACACAGCTTTCAGCAAATTAACCATCTTCAATTTAGGGTATCTGTATGCTAAGCATCAACAAAGCATGTTTTCCCTCAGTCCTCCGCTCTTTTTTTAGAGTTTGTATGTTGTGTCCTCCTCCCTCTCCCTAATTTAATAGCTTCATGTTGTGTGTTGATATATGTGGCAGACAGAAACAAACATAAACAAAGAATGCTCTCTTTTTTACCCCAGGGGGGGGAAAAAAAAAAAGAAAGAAAGAAAAAAAACCAAACAACAAATAATTAATTCATTTATAAAAGTAAGACTTTCTGGCTACACAATGATTCATCATGTTAACAAAATAACAGAGGCAGATTTTCAGACTGTGGCTGGATTCAGCCATGGAAGAATATAATGTGTTGACAAAAAAAACCTAAGTTTGCATTATATGATTTACATCTATACAGACATATTTCTTGCCTTCTATCTTATTAGATCTGGCACAGTTTGCTAAAATTTTGTTATTTTAATCTGATATTACTGCTAAATATATAAGACATAATGCTTTTATCCATGAACCAACTTTGAGCAAAATCACAAGGATTCAGAAATGTAGATGAGTGCTAAAAAAACCCAAAACCTCAAACTGGGAGAGAGAAAGAAGAGAGGAGAGGAGAAGGAATGAACAGTTATCCAAACTAGCATATGCAAATGAAACATATGGTTGAGCCTGCTTATTCCACAAGCAATATACTCATTGAGGATGACTCATAAACACATGAAGTATAATACTTAGTACAATCTAAAATAACAAAAACCAGCCCATAACACTGGTTGAAATGTAAAATGTTTATACTGGGAAAAAAAAAAAAATCAAAAGATTAAAGTTATTTGTATTTGTCTTAAGTATGTGCCGTATACAAATATACTAGCTCTTTTTCCTTCTTTGTTCCTTCTTTTGTAAGGAAAAGAAGTAGTAGCCACAACCACACTGTGATACATGAACTCATCTCTAGTGTGCAGAAACTGACTTTTCTGAACAAATGCTACATTTTAAAATGAGCTGATGTATGAGTTCATAGACAAGTTCACAAAGTGGAAAGAGTTTTACATTAACAAAATCAGCATAACAGAGTTTGAAGACTATCAAAGATCTATGTTGGGTTCTTTAATCTGTCCAAAAATCAAAACATCATTATATTCTTAGGTGAAACAGTAAAGTTTGCAAAATCCTTACCCCCACAGAAAAACTCAAGCTCTCAGCCGAGTCTAAAACCTCCGGTCCGTAACTGCCTATATGAAGTCAACAAAATGTTGGGTATTAACTGCTGGATTTTAGCCAATAACTGTCATCCTAACATAATGTTCAGGACATGGTCAGGACCTAAAACCAAAACTTGACATCAGGATATTTTCCTAGGCCTAACAGTGTAGACGTATGCTTACACTTAAGTCATCAGGAAGCTCCCCAAAACACAGAGCAGAGGATCACACCTTCTACATTATGACAAAAGGCATCCTTTGCCCAGAAGGGGCAGGAGGTTGCCCTCTGATTTCTAAATGATACCTAGACCTTGGCCAAGTCCTTCTCTCTGTGGACCAGGTTAACAAGGTCCATCAGATGGGTTCTTTTGGGGTTGGACAGGCTCTGGAGAACATCTGCCTCTCAGTCTTGATCCCCTCATCTCCCCACGGCTGGGGTGGAGGGCACTGGCACAGCATCAGCTCTTCTCCCACCCCTTGGCAGGCACAGAGGGCATTCAGCTCTGTGTTTGCTGATCAAGCAGTCATTCCCCCGTTTCCTCCAGGCAGAAGTGTCCCCTGGGTTACATCTGGCCTATCAACTGTAATTGGAATATCTGCTGGTTTGCATAATCTAATTAGCCACTCTTTTCACCTTCCCTGCTAAGGAGAGCAAAGACCTTTGCTTAACCTTTCACTTTCACAATTTAACTCATTATTAAAATACAGCTACACAGTGACTCCTCTACCCTTTCCCAGTCTTTTTTCTCCCTCCTCAAATCTTAACTTTATTCAGTAATTTTTGCTACCTGTCCTTACCCTGAAAACTAAAAAAAAAAAATAAAAATGCAATCTCATTGATCATTTGTCTTGCTACCAGGAACTGCATGGAGATAAAGGGAAAGAATAACAGAATAAACCTGTAGGAGACAAATATATACTACCCAGCCAGATAAGAGATTTAAAGCATTTAGGTGGGTAAAGTTCAACACAAGGAATTCAAAATTTTTATAAAAGTATATTTGAGTATGTTTACATTAAAACTAAATACAAATTGTGGCTATTCTACAAACTGCTTATATTAAAAATCTACTGCAGAGATTTGAAATGTTTACCACAAGACAGCGATAGTCCTTTTGATGCTCCCTTCACATAACAGAATTAGAGGTCTGGGGACAGAGAGTAGCCTTTCAAAGAGAAAAGGATTCAAAATTGCTATTTTGTTCTAACTGCAAAGAAATCGTAGACCAAATTTTCACCAAAAGACTGTAATAAAGGGAATAGGAGTGCAACATTGGTGTGATGAAACTATACTTTTATGACAAAACCGTGCAGTCCTGTCTCTGCAGTGAATACAGAGCATAAAAAGGATAGTGCTTGTTGTAATTTTGCAAGTTCCCCATTCATGAAGCAAACTCTAGTGTAGATAGCACAATGCAGTGGCTTAAGTGAGATTCAACCACATTACACTTTAAGATGCATCCTTATAGATGTTAAGGCAAATGGGATTTTTTTTTTTTTTGTTCAATGCTTTATGAAACCAAGCGGTGTAAAGTATGAATGAAGTGGAATAATTAAATTAATATAGCAAAGCATTCAACAGATTAACAGTAGCAACTGTTTTTGTGGTTAGAAACAGGTTTCAAAACATATTCTATGGAAAAGTCGTTGAAATGCCTTAAGATACTGGCAAACAAGGAAAGGCTATACAGCCAAATTCTCCATTCCTTTACAGCAACTGTAGGTTATTATTTTCTGCAAAATGGAGAGTTGGCCCCCTTGAAGTATAACTTTTTTTAATCTCATGTCTGCCTGGTCATTGACACACACAGAAAATATAATCAGTCTTTTAATTATCAGTTGATTGGCGGGCAGACTTAGGAGAACACAAACAAATAAAAAATGTTTTTTAATAAAATATGTTCTCCTAGCCAATTTTGGCTGTTTGAGGAAGGGAGATGAGTAAGAGAAACAAATTTATCCGGGGTTCCTTAAGGGTTATCTGCTGTTTATTTTAATCTATTTGTTCTTCCATAAGTTGCTGACTACTATCTTACTTTTTCCAAGGTATGGAAAGGTTGTTTTAAATATAGTTACACGCATATCCCTTTGTGTACAAAAAAATTCATCTTCTCTTTCTTTTTCTTCCCCTCGCTGCCATTTGTCTTATTATGAAGTAGAAAACAAAACCAGTTTGTCTCAGCATATCTCAGAAACAGTGCTTCATTTTTGCACCCAGGAGTAAGTGAAACCTAGATTTGTGGGACTTAATTCTTCTTCTGTGTTGATACTTAAAAATACTTATGGCAAGTTGGCAGCTGCTTGATTTGGCCAATAACCAAACTCCTGTAATTTGGAAGATCAGAATAAAATGGTGTTTGTCAAGGTCACTGAAGCTCTACGGGATTCGTAGAAAGCACCCTCCATATACCAACCTTACTCTTAAGCTTTATTAAAGGTTGGGCTGCTCAGCTGCTTACAAACTGGACTAAGACGAAAGGGCAGAGGAGAGTCCATAATGAGATCTACAGAAAAAGCATTCTGTTCTTAACATGTCTGTTTGCCATTAATGGCCCTTTAATTTGTTAAAAACATGTTTAGCTCTGGCTTCTTCCTGGGTATATGTCTGAGGAACAAACATGAAGATAGAAAAGCAATTCCCCCATGCTTGGGCCCATGCATTGCTTCTTCTCCACCAACTGCAGAACTTAAAGTCTTAAATTCATCTTGAGCTAGACAAGGAGCAGTGGGAAAGAGAATGGACCACAGCAATACCATCTCAGCTGGCCGCCTGCAGAGGAGAATGGCACACACAGTACCCTGGACACTGAAGAGCTCATGGATGACTGGTGCATTGAGAAACACAACACCGATATCCAGCTCCTTACTAAGTCAGGAGGTAGCACTATGTGCCCTACAGAGTTTTTTGTGGAAGGGTACAACCTTTCACTTTTTTTACATTTTTCACATTTTCTCAGGAAACACTGAACAATAAACTCGGTGAATTACAGACACATCCAGAATCATGCCAAAAGGTAAGAGAATCCCAAGCCTATTTCCTCTGACTCACAAATCTGCACAAATATATTGAACACCTCTGGTGCTGCAAGGCACTTATCTCTATCTACTGCACACTCTGCCATCTGAATATTTTCCAAATATGCCAAAGTAAAAATAAGAGCAGATCTTTCACTCTCCTCTTCTTGCAGCAGACAATAAGGTAGGTGGCTTAAGTAGTGGAAATATTTCTTATTGGATTGGTGTAGGTGTGTGTCAATACATACAGCCATAAGATGTGTTTTATAGATACAAATATAAATACAGATATACTTTATATAGGTATATAGATATATAGATGTGTATAGAGAGAGAGATCATACAGATTAGATATAGACAAATAGATATAATAGATATACACATGTGTCTGGACAAAATTAATTTTTTTTAAATAAAAGCAGTGTAAATGTATATGAATCAGTTACAGAAAATTGAATCAGTTCTGCATTTAGAGCAGGTATACATGGGACAAAGCACCACTATGTACACGTACCTCAGCAAGGCTGGTATGTGGCATAGCGCCGGTAGTGAAACCGTGCAGGGATGCCAGTCTGGGTTTGAGAAACAGGGCAGTGACTTTATCGCAGTGATTTTCCTAGACTGAGCTGACTATGAGTCACAGGAAGTCCTATCCCAGTGGTAGCTCTCATGATCCAGCTAGAGTTTTCTAACCCTGAACTGGTTTTGCATGGACATACACCATTACCTATGGAAGTACTGGAGTCCGCAGACATTTTTATATGGGTTAAAAGCAAATTCAGCAGTCACGCTCTGATAAAAGTTCTGGATTTACTGGTTAAATCAACACTGGTGATGCTGAAGCATCTCACTGGTGATTCCAGTGGAGGGAAGTTGCAGCGTTGCAAGGAGTGCTTCTTGCACGGGCCAAATTTGCAGATGAGATAGGACCCATGCCACATGCCTCTAGCACAATGTCTGATCTAAAGAAATTTGAAAGACACTAACCTGCCTTTTTCTCTTTATTCTTAAGACAGGAGTTTTGTGACAGTGCTAGCTGAATGAAGTCTTAGGTGTATGTGGAAATTATGGGCACAACCTGAATACAAATAGATCTTTAAATAAGAATAAGGCTGCAAATGAGAGTAAAGGAATACAAATCAGAAAACAAAACTATGGACAAAATACCTGGAAAACTTCCTGCTTTTGAAAAGCCAAATATATAAAAGTTTTTTTTTTTTAAGAAGTCTTCCTCACTTAAAACGATACAAAAAACTACTTCTACATTGCAAGTGAGGGAGCAGGCTAGGTTGAAGGGTAGTTTCTGACTCAGATATATTTATATCACATTATCTATTTGTTGTATTGAATATATATGTTTGTTGTCTCATTTGTCTTGCCTCCGGTAAGGGTTCAGTCAAACTGTGTCTCAGTCTAAACGTGAATAGGATACTGGGGTTCCTGTTACTGCCAAGTGAACTCAAATTTCTCTGGTTCATCTGAATTGATATCAATTTGAGGACGAGAGGAGAAGAGAGGAGAAGAGAGGAGAAGAGAGGAGAGGAGAGGAGAGGAGAGGAAAGGAAAGGAAAGGAAAGGAAAGGAAAGGAAAGGAAAGGAAAGGAAAGGAAAGGAAAGGAAAGGAAAGGAAAGAAAAATTAACTGCCCTTTTGTGACATAGGCACTGTTTGGTTTACATTTCTGGGTGAATTTCTGTAATTATGGCAGGGGCTAAACAGTCATCTTCCATCATATTCGCTTAGTAAATCAGGCTTGTATCTGATCCTGAAACACAGTTGTTCTGATTACACATTGTGTGGTGTTTCTAACGCATGACTGAATGCTTGCTTTGTTCATCTTTTCACCCTTAGCAGCCTGTTTTCTTGTTAACCCTTTCTCAATAAGATATGTGTCAAGTCCTATCCTGGAGGAAAGGATGAAGTCAACCAGATAGTTATTGCAGTTACAGTTCAGTCACATTTAGGCGTTCGGCACCTTGTTGACTCAGTTGCAGTAGTATAGATTTTCCCACACTGTTTACTTGACACTTGCGAGTCCAGCCTGTACCAACTTCTATTGTATTAAGCAAACACTCCTACTGCACTAAAATTCCACTCATTGTTAGCACTAAAGCAACAGGATTTTCTCCAGTTCACAGACAGCAGAACCTATTGTTATGAGAAAACTCTCTCAAGATGGAATCTGAAAAGACTCATATGACCCAGAAAAGGATTAGCCTTCAGGAAGTCTTTGGGCTTTACCATTTTGTGAAGGCATCCCCAGAGAGAGCAGAAAATAATAAAGTAAAACATATTTCTGGACTGAAGCCCGTTCCAAAATAGATTATAGGCACTTTCAATTGTGTGTAAAAAGAACATGTAATGATTACTAAATGAGACTATGACTTAGGCAAGGGAGATTGTGGTGATTTAACACAAGTGAGGTCAATAAACTTTAATAAAAGAACATTTTTTCTAAAGAGAGGAAACAAAATCATCTTTGTGAAAGTAATTGCAGTTTTTAAAATACAAGGCAATTGCATCACATACTGTTATACTTGCAACCCCTACTGCTTAAATAGTCATTGACAATTCCTTCTTAGAAGAGATTTCAGTTGTTTTAAGTTAATTTCCATTTTCTTCAGCACATAAAACTGATGTGTTGTCATTTAGTTTTTTGGAGTCATGCTTATGAATTTAAAGTCTGCTCAAAGTATTTAGACATAGGCAGAAAGTCTGCTAATAAGATAAAGCTGAGATTTCTTTATACCATAAGAAGATATGACTACTTTTTGCTCACTGATAGAGATCAATACCGTAAGTTAAACTGCTTTATTAATATATTTTAAATATAAATTATAAATATAAATAAATAAAGCTCCATCAGCAATTGTGGAGAAAGAAAGAAACAGCTACCTTTATATAAAAGTGCATACTTTTTCTCAGGAAGAGAGAAAAATTCATGTATATCTACAACAAAGAGCATCTCTATACCACCAATATAATTAATTTCTCATCAGCACCAGCACCTTCTGGAAACAGCTACTGGTACAAAAGAGTAGACTGCCATAAGAAGCATGAAAGTAAAAGCTGCAACACGCAGTCATTTCCCTGAGCTAGAGAAATGGGATGGAGCACGGTCCTCAACGGGAAGCCTGGAGACCAGTCCCCAGCCTCCTTCACTGTCACCCCGCCATGCAGATGTGTGCTGGGAGAGGCAAGGCAGCGCCAGGTGTATGTAGTAAAAATCCCATCATCTAGAGCTCCTGCACAGCTTTTCCTCCTGACTCCACAGACAGCTGTCCATCCACAGACAGCTCCTTGTGGCTTTGTGCCAAGCTCCCGTGCCGGCCAGCCCTCCCTGAGCAGGTGGCACAGTGACAGGGCTTTGGCCGCTCTTCTACTGAACCCTGGCAGAAGGGACCACGCAGAGCTCCTCGGCACCAGCAAACTGCATGTTATTGCCCCAGTGAGACTGTCAAAAAAGCTCAAAGAAATGAAGCCAAGCTAAATAGGAGCATGGGGAGCTAAGGAGTGCAGCCCTCTCCCTGCTGCTGGTGCAGTCTTCCACCTGCATAGCTTTTCCTGAGGCAGGTACTATGCCAAAAGCCACTCCTCAAGGAGCTCCGCAAGCTGAGCAATAGGTATGCAGCAGAAGTATTGTTATGGCTCACCTTCATGGTTCTACTACATTAACACAAGCAACGATCAGATGGCACTCTCTTCCACTCTCTCACTTCCCTAGTTTTAATGCTGACCTCCACCACTGTGCATATGCAGCAAGATCTTATAGTGGGAAAATGTTCTTCAGCATTTTTCTTTGTTGCCTGAGAATCTACCTACAGAGTCTATTAACACAGGCCATGTGGAAAGTTGCCACGATTCTACATGTGCTCCCACTTGCTCTGTGGACAATGGCCAGCTTCTGGTCACCCTTTCAGGCAGAAGAGGGGTGTGGTGTGGTAGATGTGCTGCCTCCCTTTCTTTTCACTGGCCAAGGAGAACACACTTTGTGCATACCAGTTAGAACAGCTTTGGTTGGTACTTAAGCCTCTAAACTACTGATCTGGTTTCAGCTGGGATAGAGTTAATTTTCTTTCTAGTAGCTGGTATAGTGCTGTGTTTTGGATTTACTATGAGAATAATATTGATAACACACTGATGGTTTTAGCTGTTGCTACATGGTTGTTGTGTTTACACTAAGTCAAGAACTTTTCAGCTTTTTATACTGCCCTGCCAATGAGAAGGTGGGGGGCGGGTGCCCGAGAAGCTGGGAGGGGATGCAGCCAGGACAGCTGACCCAAACTAGCCAATGGGATATTCCATACCATATGATGTCATGCTCAGTATATAACTGGGGGGTTGGCTGAGAGGCAGTTAGGCTCGGAAACTAGCTGAGCATTGGTTGCAGGTGGTGAGCAACTGAGCTGTGCCTCACTTGTTTTGTATGCTCTTTTATCATTGTTATTATTTTTGATTATCATCATCTTCCTTTTCTGTTCTATTAAACTGTTTTTATCTCAAACTATGAGTCTTACCTTTTTTTTTCTTTTCAATTCTCCCCCTCATCCCCCTGAAGTGTGGGGGGGACCAAACGGCTTTGTAGTTATTTTAGCTGCCTGCTGGGTTAAACCACAACACTATACTTTTGGTTTTATTCTTTGAAATCCTACCCAAATCCTAAAGCCACTCTTAGGGCAACTGTGTTCATTTTAAACCTTATAAATAATTTTATATTACTCACTGAAAGGTAGGAATCCAATTTTCTTATACCACTATTCTGAAGGTATTCAAAATGATTCACTTTATAAATCTTGTTGAAGGATACATGCCTGGGGTGTGGTGAGGATACATAGGAGCCAGCAGGGTGAAAGGAAATGCAGCTAAAATAAGCAGATGGGTGGACAGATGGGCATGAGAGGAAGAAATAATATTAATCTGCAAAATAGATAATAAAAGTCCTAGGAAGAAAAAAGTGAAAATGAAAAAGTTATGGTCAAAATATAAAGAATGAGATAATTTACTCCATAGGCTAGCAGGGATTCAAGGTTTCTGCTGCATTCAAAGAGGAAAGAAATAAAAAAGGCATGTTGATCCTCATTTTAACTGTTACTTAAATTTGTTATTGTAAAAAGAGCATATTTCCAGGTTACAATACTCAGTGTGAATGGATATATTTGTGCTAATAAAGGATAAGCCAAATCTTTCTGAAATTAATGGATGCTTTGACTTTTCTAGGCTTTAGGTTGGGCTCTTGAAGGGATTGAAACATTGAACTCAGTGGGAGGGTTTCGTATATTCAGCAGCTGTAAAAGTCACATGATTTATTATAGTGCCCTAATGTGAAAAATAGGTCCCCTCTCCATATGGTGGAAGAGCTATATCCAACCAGGATTTGCAGGTCTCTGTAGGTATGGACTTGCCTCTTTCTGTGGAAGCTCGCATGCCAGATTTGATGCCCCTAAAGGATCAGTTAAGTTTAACTAAATAATTTGAGAGTAGCTATGATTCTTTTATAAAAATACATTAAATATAGTCTAAGAATATATAATTTAAGTAAGTTTTTATAGACAAAGAGGCCCATTTTTCATCCCTTTCAATACAGTACTGAGTAAAGAAAAATATCTCTGCAGAAACATTGGGATTTATGAAAAAAAAATGTGGATCTCTTATTTATTATATAGAGTTACTCTAAATGAAAAATACATTCATAACTCTTCTTAATGTAATTTTCACTTTTGCTGGCCAAAGGAACTCAATGACTTTTCAAAATCAGTGTATAAAATATATTTCAAAATAGAATAGACTCACCTATGACAAATGGAAATAAGTTTGTAAAGCTCTTTGGATCTCTGAAAGAATGTAATAACTGCGTCCATTTCTACCTGATTCTATTGTTCAGGTTTTATGGTATGGTTATGCAAGACAACTAACCATCTAAAATCATCAACATTAATGAATGGTAAAGTTAAATTAAGCCAGCCAAAATCCTTATGCCACCCAAACACATGTAAGAAATTTGAACATTGCAGAATATTGCTAGACTCATGCCTGTACAATCTCCTGTTTAAATCACAGAGGAAATGGATGTTACAGCCAAGGTAGTATTTAGCAAGCTTGCATATGTTATTAGTGCTTTGCTGAGCCACATCTTAATAAGTACTCGCTTTAGGATTGCTGGCACTTTACCCTCAAATTATCTCCTCTAATAATGGATATAAAGAGGAGCAGCTCTTTTGCTTGACATTACTAACCATGTTGCTGCATTTCCTCTCATTTAGCTAATGCTTCAGTGAATAAAACTGACCAGAATTTGTCTTATTTTTCTCCCTTCAGGCAGGACAAAATATGTGAGTGGAGTTAAATATGAGTATTGTAAATACAATAAATGCAGTAAACATACAAAGGGAATATGGTGAATAAAATTTTGTACTCAGATATGTAATTTGTTTTAAAGTTTTTTAGACCGGAAGGAAAGCTGAAAGCTTGCCCAATTTTTCCAATTACGCCATTTTATTTAATAGAAGATATTACCTCTCTCCATAAGCTTTGCCCAGTCAGTGTTCATGGCTACAGAAACCTACTCCTTCCTGATGCAAATGTGTTTTAACAATCCAACCTTAAGTGGAACATACATGCCCATTGAAAAATGTGTCATACCAATAACTATGTAACTGCTTGCAGGAGACAGAAGTCTCTACTCACCTACTTGCCATGACAAATTCCCGATGACTTATAGGGTGGTAGTGAGCCCACCTAAAACCTACCCAAGTCCCATCTCGTAGAATAAATCAAACACCTTCAAATGCGCTCCTGACATGCTCAGCTGCAATTAAAATTTACTTCTTAATTTTGCGTCACAAAGTTCCTAATGCTCCTAGATATGATCAGAAACAAAGTGACCTGGTGAAAGAGATGCCTAAGCTCTGCTGGAAATCAGAGATGTACAGAAAGGCACTTGCAAAGTGACCTTATGTCACAAAGGTATGGCCTTATACTCATTAAGTATAACATTATATATGTTATTATTATAACATAAGTTCATATGGTTGTCATGCCTTTGGTGATTTTGTGATTACAGCATTTATCCAGAGAAGGGGAAAACAGCTTGGAAAGGAGTTGAGCATACATCCCATCATACTAACCAAACTATCAACAGTGAAGTACGCTGTGTGAGAGTTAACTAATTCATCTTTACAACCCTTGTGTATGCAACCTGTAGAACTGTTGCCACATGTGGAAAAATGTATCAGTTATTTTGAAATACAATGATTCTGTGCACATGATTTCTGGATGAGTATCCTGCTGAAAAAAAAGTGTTAGAATTAATAAAACCAAAAAAAGCACTGAAGCTCAATTTTCTGTAAAATCTCTCACATTTTGGATGTTTTACTGAAATGTGAATACAATCCAAACCAGCCTATGATTTTTCAAGATTGATCTCTGCTCTGCCTACAATGTAAGTCCACGGCTCTGCAAAGAAGGGGTCTGCATGCTTACTATTAGTTCCATAAATGTCAAAGGGTTTATTCATGGTGTCCATAGATATGCAAATGCACTGTGTTTTTCAGGCTTAGCGACTAAACTGGTAGCATTCATGCTTATCTCTGTGCTTTCTGTGCTTATTTTTGCATTTTACTTACATTTTTAATAACTTTTTTTTTTTTAAATAATTCTGCATCAGATAATTTCCATCTGTCTTGGCAGATATACAGATCTGTCAGGTTTTATCCAGAGGCTCAAGGGAGATTTGCATAGAGCTAGAAGGAGATCAGGCAGAGATAGACTGGCTATTTTCATTCTCCCATTTTACATTGCCCACGTTTTCTTATTTTGCTTTTTCTGAATTACTTATTTTCCCTTTCCATTCTTTCAGTCCCTGCTTGCAAAACTTGGTTTCTTCACTTTCCCAATCACCCCTGTCCTTATATGCAATCAAGACTCTCCACTGTCTCTGTAGCATATGGTCAGAGACAGATACATATGGTGATAAGAGCCACTCTCAAGGAAACAGTCATATCATAAAGGGAGTAAAGAAGAATTCATTGCTAAGCTTCCATCTAGGCCAAATCACTTCAAAAGCAAGAGGAATGGACCAGTAGAAAATGACATAATAATCTAATCTGTTGAGGTGTGCTATGAAAATAAGGCTGCGTTGGGGAAGATAAGCAGACTGCAGGTAAGATGTGTAATAGCACACCCTTTGAGCAGTCACATGGACAGGTTTTGTTCCTTGGACAAAGAAAAAGGAAGAAAGGCCAAACTCAGTGTGAGAGAAATCCTAAATGTGGAGGATTGGTATCCCAGGTAAAAGATTTGACGATATGAAATACATCTTGAGAAATATTTCCCTTTGTAAGTGTTTTCTTCCTGTCACTTTCAACGATCTACACTGGTATAGAAATCTTAAGCCTGATAACAGCAGCCTGTGCTGTACTGTCCCACAAGTTTGACTTCTTTACGGCTAAATTCCCCCTACATCCTGCCTTAGCTCTGGACCGTTCACAGGGAACCACAGGACCAAAAGGTCTGTACTCCAAAAAAAAAAAATCCTGGCTAAAATGACAACATAATAGATGAGTATATGCATACACATTATAATCACGCTATGGGTTTTAAAGTTTTAGCTGTAGCAGTATAAAGTTGTGTCCTCAGGAGTGATAGTGGTATAAAACTAGTGCGTGCCATCCTGCCATGAAAGCAATTTTCTTCTCAAAAATGGCTGTAAAATCAAAGCTCAGTGTTTTACTTATGTTATCAGACAATAACTTTTATCACTTCATAGTACTAGTTACAATTGTACATCTTTACTAAGGCACAGAATTTATTTATATATGATTTACATAAAGATGGATATTTCTGCATTCCTTCTCCAGACACACCTAGCTACAGACACATAGACTTAACATCAGTGAACACCTCTGAAAACCCCATATGTACATGACCCATTTCACTGCTGTATGGGAAAATGGCAGGATGTTCTGATGTTCACAGGATTTTACGCTTCTGTACTGATTTACAGACAAGGAACATGTTGCTGTAAAATTTTCACAATCAAGAGTAATCTCCTCTGTGTGAATCATTTCTGCTACCCAAATTAGTGGCCCTTTTTCTCATCTATTGTGAGACTTTTTTTCAATGTAGATGAGTTTTAAGTATTTCAAAATAGCTATCCATAGATTGGCACAGGCAGCAAGTCCTTTTGTAAAACTGAAAAAAATCAAATTTGCTATTTCCTCAGTGATGTTGGCATTTCTCTTCTGTTACCAATTGGATGAGAGATGTCAAATTCTTGTGCCTTTAATGTCCATCACTGGATTGAATAAGATGCCTTTCATGATTATTTAGGGTCTGCTATTTATGTTTACTGTAAATCTATGAGGCAGTAACTACTGCAAAGACCAGAAATGCATGCTACAGATTGATGTCCACTGCCCAGATATAATGCATTCAGCAAGACAGATGTGTGCAAAGAACAACTCCCTGCTAATATCAGTCAAACTACTAAATCATGAGATCTAACAGAAATCTGCTTTTCAGTATTTTTTAGGTCATGAGACTGATTTGTTTCTTGGATGGAAACTTCTACACTTCTTCCTGAAAGACATTATTTTTTCATCTGATTATGAGTGTAGTTAATGATGGTATAAAGATAACCACTGGAGCCACTTTGGGTGAAGGAGAAGAAAGAGGGTGGAAGGCAAGATGAATGATAGATACGATCAAGTGTATAGTTTCTGTTACTTTTCACATGTAATTAATTAGGAAATTTAGAAGGGGCTAAAGAAAACTCCACACAGACAGGAATACAGTTGAGAAAAAAAGCAGTCAGCTTGGGGACAAACTTCCACTTTATAGACAAATCCTGAACTGCTGGAGTATCAGCTGGAAACTGCATAGTTTTAAATGCCATTAAAAGAAACATCTTCTTGTCATAAAAGAACCTTCACTGGGAACTTCTCCATCAATATGAGCAATATGTTCCATATTTTAATGAGATTAACAAGAAAAATGATCAGTACATGTATATGACTTTTTACTATAGCAACTGTTACAGTTGATTTTCACGCTTTTTCAAAGGATCTTCAAAGGCATTCACAAGGTATGTCTTTAAAATAGGATTTCATTCAATATTTTGTTCCACCTTCAACAGATATTTCAGTGGGAATGGAGTACTCTCAGTGTCTCAGAGGAAACATCCAGAAGCACTGGTTCACTTAGAAGGATGACTGTACATTTCCTACATTTTTTCATATCTTTTCTCTAAGTCACATATATGTGACTTCAATTTTTAGGTAACTAACTGACTTAGTGATAGGAAACTTCATTTCTAATAATGGTCTTTTTAGCCCTTTGGGACATTTCTGAATGTTGTTCCAGATGTATGTTTCAGAATACTGAAATTCAGAAGGATATGGATATTCAGTGATGTCGGTAACAAGCTTAGGAATAATTATATCTTTCAGACATCTGTATTTGAAAGCTTGTTTACCACACATACCATGCTAACTGGAAGACCGATCTAGTAAAATGGTTGCATTCTGGCTTTTAATCCAAGAAAATGCTTAATTATAACGACTTAATTTAACTTGCAAAGAAAGATCACCTTGGCTGCTGGTCCAGCAAAACAAGTCTCTGCAGAACCTTAAGATCTTAAAAAACCCTATTGTGGAAATGCAATGTAACTTGTATATGCTGCAGGTTAAGCCTAAATCAAAGTGGATTGGGTCAAGAGTTCTGGACACACTGTAAATTAATTTAATAATTGACTAATAAAATTTTCAGTGTTAATTTTACAGTTGCACATAATCATTTTACAAATACAGAGATCAATAACAGGAGCAAGAGACTGTAGACCACAGGCCTATCACAAAATAAATTCAATCAACACATATATTTCTTTAGGTGATAACACCAGCTGTTGGATGAATTATAACATGTATTTAATCTTGCATTTTTGAGTAAGAAAATAAGAGCAGCCAAACTGGATCATATTGATGGCTTAGTTACCATAGGTACTCTGTCTCCACTAACAACCGCTATTAGATAACATTGTGTTTAGGATAATACAATTCTTACCCTGGCATTTCATCCCAATTTCTAGTAATCCAAGGGTTAGGAATTTCTTGAGACAGAGTTTCTATAGAGTTGGGTCTGGCAGCCTTTGATATTTGGATGGTTTTTTCATAAATTTATTTTTATTAATTTTTAACATACTAACTTTTGACAGATGCATTGATATTGCCATCAACACAGTTCAGGAAAATCCTATTATCAAGCTGATTAGCACAACTCTTGGAAAAAAGTGAAGAAAAGCAGTACTGTAATTTCAGTACAGAGGTACAAGCTGCAGTGCACAGACATTCCTTTGAGGCAGCTTCATAAATTTGCATGGTTATTTAATTCCTTTGTAGCTAACATGAAAGAGACAGGAGAACTGGTTGCCAAACAAAAAATTTCTTTCAAGGAAAGAGAGGATTTTCACACTTTGTTATGAGAACATCACACCTGAAAGGATTACATGTGGCATCCAAATCCAGCTACCCGTCCTTTTTCTCAGCATCTCTATAATGCTTTCTTCCTCCCTGCCATTTGCAGTCCAAGCCACCATCATGTCACACCTCGATGTCTGCAGTACCATGACCTCCCTAAGGTAGGTATTTCTCGCAGAGATCAGTTTATCAGCTGAGCAGCACACCCATCTGCTTTGAAGTGTGACACAATTTTCCTCCCTCTACACCAGGCTAACACTGTTACAAATGCACTATCAAAAGCTTGTGCAATTTTACTTCTCCCTACGGATCTACCTTCATCTTACTCTTCTCCACATCTCTGTCAGTAATAACTTAATCTTGTCACTATCCTGTTTTCTGCGTGTGCCCAGTCTACCTTACTTGCCATTCAGAAGATGATCTTCCAGAGCTCAGGCAGAAAAATGCTTCATAGCTAGGCTTCTCCATATTTAAACTCCTATTGAAGACCCCAAGGTCCTTTGATGTCCCTGAACAGAACCGATTGAGAGAGTCCACTATGCTGGAGGACTAATCAAGACAGAATTCACAAGTCTGGTAGAAAATATGTATTTTGTTTCCCTTTTACACTGTCTTCTGTAGGTAAGTTATGTGTTCACACAATTATGTGTGTTCACACAACTAACTGAGTTCCAGAGTTTTTGTAAATGGTTTAGAAATAGTAGAAAGAACCTCATGACAATAGATAGAACTTGAAATGAGAACAGGAGACATTACAATCTTGCATTTTGGGCTTCAGAAGTATCTTCCTATGATATATCTCTAGAGATACTCTTTCAGAAGTCTATTCATATATTCAAATTAAGAGCTACCAATAATTAAAAAAATTCTGACAAAATATTTTTGGTCAAAACCAGAGTTTTGAAAAAATGGAAATTACAGCCTCATCATGCTCCCAAGCATTACATTTTCATTTCTAAAAACCAAAACTTGAAAGCAGCAATAAATTTCCAATTTTTTCCTTTTTCTTTTTTAAATGAAAATGTGAAAACTTTTTAATGTAAAAGAAAAAATGCTAAACAAAAGCCATTTTGAAATTATCAGAAGAAGTAAACCTCTCTTACAAGTTATGTTACAAAGTTATGGAGGGGGTCAGAAAGACTGGAAGTGCAGTCCATCTGTGCCAGGTGTATAACAGTGCCATCCAAAGGTTGCAGGAAACATTTGCAGGAATAGAGCTAACACCAGTGAATTTAGAAACTTCTAATATATGCTTTTTAAAGCTATGTGTCATCTCTCAATACCATGTCTGCTTGCCTTGGAGGTGAAAGGCCAGGGGATAATCTCCTGTACTGTGCCTTGGTTTGAGTTTCTGAAAACCTCTTAAAGTCTTGACAGGATTATCTCTGTTTAGCCCTAACCCTACCCCATGGAGAACACTGCTTTGTAGAGACCTCAGCAAAACTCATGTGATGAGGCCAGTGAAGCTTCCTTGGATATCAGCTAGTTGTTGAAAAAGTGCTGGGTTTGCTACTATGTCATATTATATCATCATATAATAATGCCAATACTGGAGCAAATCCTTTGTTAAATAAATCACCACTGACTGATCAGAACTGTATTATCTGAATCAAAAATGTGACCTATGTTATATCATTTCTACATGTTTTTCCTAATAAGCAGGTAGTTAGGTAGGTACACAAGTAATGCTGTTCCCTTCCTTACTCCAGCATCCGCTTTTATAACTACTTTCATCAGGGCTCCGGTCTAAGTCCCGCCTGTCTGTTGTAACAGACTGTTTCTGACACAGCAGTTTTTAAAAGCAGCTTTAAAAAAGCTTTTAAAAAATAACAAGAGATACTTTTACATTGAGAAAACTTGACATCACGCATGCTTTCACTGAGAAACACAACCTAGTAGCAGGTCTATCACAAGAACTATGGGTCTTACACATGTACGTGTTTTCAATTTGCTCACAACAGTGACAACAATAAGGGACAATGGATTTAGCACTGGCATCTTTGTTCTTGATAAAAGGACACTTCTGCTAACTATCTGCTCTGTGTTTCAGGTTAGCAAATTCTATTGACAAGGTTTTCTATTTGGATGGGCTGTTTGCATTAAAAGGGGAAACAACTGTCAAAGAAGTCGCCTTAACAGATACACAAAACTAAAAAAAAAAAGCTTATCGTGGATTAAACTTTGTATTACTTTGTCTGATGTAAAGAGGAGATAATAGGAGACATGGGGATATATGCAATGAAGAGAAACAATACAGAGATTCTTAGGGGTTAATCCAGGTCTGAGGCTGAATACAACAGAGTTAATCTGACCAAAAGAGGCTTTAGGCTAAATTCTAGGGGGAAACTTGTCACTTTATGATCCAGTTGTACTAAATGAAAGGCTCTGTTTACAAAGATTTTGGATCTGGGATCCATTGGGGCAGAAGTTACCTCCGTGATTTCTTCCTTGTTCATCACACCAGGGGACTTGTAGTCTGATAAATGATTTTTCAAAGATCTTCATTGTGACCGTCTTTCTTCTTTCTGAAAAAAGAACAAGTGTTACAAAAAACATACTTAAGAAAGCACACAACTTTG
This sequence comes from Aramus guarauna, assembly GCA_013400195.1. Taxonomy (NCBI): domain Eukaryota; kingdom Metazoa; phylum Chordata; class Aves; order Gruiformes; family Aramidae; genus Aramus; species Aramus guarauna. The sequence goes on along the minus strand of VXBL01007355.1, from coordinate 555,990 downwards.
ACCTAAGGGCAGGAGGTCTTTGATGACAAAGACACTGCAGTTTGTTTGTCAAATTTCACACTAAACAGCAGTATTTGTCTTGTTTATTTCTACAACTGAAGACAAAGTAAAAGAATAAATTTTCATAACTTGATAATTATGCATTTAACAGATTCAGGTTTTATTGATTCTCCAAAATGAAAATGTGATAAGAAAATGCATTAGATTACAGCATATATTGCCTACAGAGGAGACAAATTCTAAAATAAAAGTTAAAGGCTAAAAATATACATAATTCAAAAATCTTTTAATTACCAAAAGATTAGCGACTCTTCTATAGTATTTTAAACTCAGTTGTATATGAAGACTCATCAGAATTAACATATGTCCTCCCTGATTAAGAATAAGAACAAACTAAAAAATATAGTCACATGGTATTTTTTATCACATTAATAATTAAAATTTTAATATGTTGTAACTTTTTAATATAATGTTACACAGATGGAAATATAAAACTACAGCTGTGACACTTTAATTGAAAAAAAGTCTTAAAGAGATATTAGTCTGAAAGTTAATAGACTTTTGCATGTAGTATATTTTTGTACTTTTGCAATCAAACATTAATCAGAATATTATTTTCCAAAAATACTTTTTATCCTATACATAACTAACAAAAATAAAGAACTGAGATTTCACTGACTCATACAACATGAGTTCTAGAGACCGAAATCTCTGATTTTGTAAGAAATCTAGAAAAGTGTAAAGGACTTCAAAAGAGCAAATGGTTGATTATCCTTGAACTAAATATACATATTTGAGTAACACATTCTTCCCAATTTGGGCACTAGTTGTCACATATATAAACACTTCTATCTTTTGGCATCTTTTTTGAATAGACAAGTGTCAAAGTATAATTGGCAATTACAAGGTATGTTTTTGTCTTCTACAACACAAAACCAACTTTTTTAAGGAACTGAAAATCTGAGGAAAATTTTGTATGATATTTAGGACAAGACCAGAATTCAGGTATGTATTGAAAGGTAAAGAAAGAAACAGCAAGCTTGGCCTTGCTTCCACGTAAGTGGTTGGGGTATTTTCTCTTGCGGAAAATCAGAAACCACTTTTTTCTCAACAACGAGACGCAGTTTACACCACGCTTCATGGAATTAAGCATGTGACACTCACTGGCAGGAGCGTCCCTAATACAGAAAGAGGAAGGGAAAGAGCCCTCCCTGTGACACCCCCATACCAATGCTTCAGGCAGTCTTCATGTCCTCAGCTCATGATTCCTCTTCTCTGGTGCAAGGACAGACAATAAGGGGTGAGGACTATAGCCTGACTATGACTGTGCTGTTTCTCATAGTTAATGAAATTCACTTTCTCTAGAACAGCTGAATAAATTGTCTGAACTTTGCTTTCAACCCATCAGTAAAGGAGACACCAGGCATGGACCTTAACATTGATAGAATCTCTAAACACAAAGGTAGTAAACTGAACTATGTCAAGCACTTTAAATAACTCACCAGTGCAAAAAGTTATGGTCTAAGGCAGAGAGCAAAGAAACAAATGGCTGGTATGTCTTGGGTATCCAGCTCCAGCAGTAAGTTCATAGTTCAAGAGCCTACTGGAACGGGAGTGGGGGAGGGCAGGGGTAGGAACCTATTTCTAGCCTGTTGGGAAGATCAGCTGCTAAATGCATGAAAAAAATGCTTCCCTTGCTTTTTAACTCATTTATCTACCCAGCCTTCGACCAAAAGGTAAGGTGTCATTGCATCTGCAATTGCAGCAGATTTTAAGTCTTGCATGTGACTGAAGCAAAAGTATGTATAAAATTACTTTGTGAATCAATAAGTGGTCAGAACAATTGCTTCAGTGTGTCAATTATGTCCTCCATGTAGCTCTGTGCTCAGATAGCTAATTCTGACCCCTTCTTAGGTGCTTGCTTATCCTTGTTTACTTGATAGACACCTATGTGACCAACTCAGCCAGATAAGTGACCTCTCATAATTCCACTAAGAAGTTAAATGAGGTTAAATTTTGTTCTGACCAACATCTAAGTAATTTTGGAAATCCTTATCTGTTCCTCAGCTGTAAGACAAAGAGAACATTAAGGAAAATCTATGGAGGTAAGGATGTAAAAAACATTGAGGCACTCAGAGTCCTCAGTATTGAAGACTGAAGCATTATTATAGATTTCCTGCTACTACATAAACATAATATTTTACCACTTCTGATTCCTGCTGAGTCCTGTGTTATTGGCCTAGATACAGTAGTGTAATGAACTGAAAGACAAATAAACAACAACCAAAAAAAGCCCACCACATTTTGTTTACATGCAAGAGACACAAAAAAGATCTTTTTATAACAACCATGGGTAAAATACAGTTTGTTGTACAATCTGTTATCTCATTTTCTCTCTTTTTTACCTTCTTCCTCTCCAAATCTCCTTCATGACATTGCCATCTACTCAGTATCCCTTGCAAACACTATTCCTAATGGAATCTGGATTCTGTATGGGAAGAATGGCCATGGCAGGTCCAGAGGAGTGGTGGGTTGTCTTCCAGGATAGAGTTAGTGGTGTCTACTGGATTGGAGATGGAAAATGATATGAAAGAGAATTAGGGAGGTGGCAGAAGTGACAGGAGAGCTGTATGCACCAGCATCAGGTCTATATTATGTGCTAACACTTCCGTTAAGGTAATTAAGAACCTGCACCGTACTGACCTTCCAGTCAGAGAACACACAGTGCCAAGTTGAGGTAGAAGGCACAGTAGGTCACTAGCACAGCCAAGGAAAAGGAAAAGAAGACTCTGTGAGCTAGCTACAGACAACAGGAAACATTCAAAAGACCCAGAACATGTACATGCATTGAATATGTTCTGATTTTTCAGTAAAAGACATGTTTTGTGGCTCTGGAGATCATAGAATCATAGAATGTTTTGGGTTGGAAGCGACCTCAAAGATCATCTAGTTCCAACCCCCCTGCCATGGGCAGGGACACCCTCCACTAGACCTGGTTGCCCAAAGCCCCATCCAACCTGGCCTTAAACACTTCCAGGGATGGGGCATCCACAACCTCTCTGGGCAACCTGTTCCAGTGCCTCACCACTCAAACAGTAAATAATTTCTAACGTCTAATCTAAATCTACCCTCCTCTAGCTTAAACCCATTACCCCCTGTCCTATCACTCCATGCCCTTGTAAACAGTCCCTCCCCAGCTTTCCTGCAGGCCCCTTCAGGTACTGGAAGGCTACAATTAGATCTCCCTGGAGCCGCCTGAACAATCCAGGCTGAACAATCCCAACTCTCTCAGCCTGAGATCTTCTAGCCTTATATTGTCTGCCTTTTCTCATGCCTCACACAGATAGCAACCATGAAACTTCTGCTCCTCTTGGAAGACTCATGCTGGTGCCCGGGGAAGGACAGTGTGCTAGGACAGCAGTGGCAGGTTGGGCTCGGTGATGGTGCAGGCCATGAGCTGCCTGCTAGTCAGCTGGGGAAAGAAAAGCATCTACAATTGAGAACACACTTGCTGATCTTAAGGAACATGTCTTGCAACAGTCTTTGATTCTGGCAGCCAGGTCATATTTAGAAAGACCAGCCAATTACTTGGTGACTTAGGAAGCTTTGTTCCAGCCATCTGAAATCGTTCCTAGGAAAACCATCCAGACATGAAAAAGCCAGTTTCTAATATGAGCATAGTTTCTGTGGTGATACAACCAATACCAGGACCGATAAAGCAGGTTCATTTCATAGAAGAATTCACAAAGCTTACTAGAATACCTTGGAGGCCTGTGGTCAAGATACCTTGAGCCAGCCTGGTCCCTGTCATGTCCACATAAAGTAGGGACAGAACTTATCTTAAAGAACCAGCTTTCTTTCAACGAATGACCTGAGTGTGAACTTGAGTTTGAGACAACATAAACAAACTCATATCTCATATCTCTACAAATCTTAATTGTCTACAAAAACAGGTCCCATGCTGTCTGTTCAACTCCTTTGTCACCAAACAGTATCTCCTCCAGGAAGATGGTCAGTAATGTATGACCCACCAGAAAGGATGCTGACTGAGCATACCATGTTATTTAAAGGTGTAAATAACATCTGATTCATGTCTCAGTTTTTCATGAAGGGCATTTGGCTTGATTCCTCCATGCCCTACATTTTGGTGAAGACATTCACAGATATGCATAAAAGGAAAGGTGGATGGCAAACTGAGTGAAAATGGTGAAGTATTGCATTCACTTCACTGACATGTAAACAATCTCCTGGAATTTGAGGCACAGCAGAATCATGTCCCCGGAGGTCTGAAAGATCCCAAGGTAGGCTCTGAACGTACTAACAGTAAGAAATATATTTTGCTTAGGGCTTTGGGGAAGTCATTGATAGGAACTAAACAAAAAAGAATAATGCTTTTCTACCTCCTGCCATACAGGGAGCTGTTTATCTGTCACATTCTAAGAGCCTCCAGTATCTCTAAAAAGACTTCGTTAGAAAGGGTTTTTCTGGTTGAGATGTAAGGCTGTTACACAAAAGATACAAAAGGCCTGATTCTCTTTTCCCTGCTAACTTTACTGAATGGCAAAGAAATTAACCCGATTTGCATCAGTGTACGTGAAGGTGGAATCAGCCAAAGAATTCTGATCCAACCAGGAATTGACCAGCAGGAAAAAAAAACATACAGAGAGAAAATACACAAGCAAGCATGGAGGTATAGTCTAAAGTGTTGCATATCTCAAAACACATATAATTTCCATTTGGAGGCTTTTTGTGTTTTGGGGTTTTTTTTAGCAATGGATGAGTGAACAAACCGAAATCCTTGATGGGCAGATAAGAGTTGAAATGGAAAAGGACAGTAATGTTAAGATGAGTTAAAAGCTCTTTTTGACCCTATCCTTAACACCATCTCCCCAAATGCTTCCCCTATGAACTTTTTGTGTTGTATTCAGTTTGCTGAAATAGGGGCTAGAGAGGCCAAGCCAAGGATCTATCCCGCTTCATTGAGTAAAGCTAGCCTACCAGAGAAGGTGATGGGTTAGAAGTTAATACAAATGACAGTTCTAAGACAAAGTTAGCCAGTGCCTTCCTGTGGAGCCCAGTGCCAAGAAGGGGACCCCCTGCTGACCCTACTTCTTTACATTTCCTTTTGCTCTCCTTCCCCTTATCTTCAGGTCCTGCCGTGCCAGGCCAGGGGATCCTTATTAAAATACAATGTACTGTCACTAATAGAAGTGAGCAAAGCCTCATTAGCACAAGGGTTAGAAGAGGACTAGCTCTAATTACAGCTCACTTAGAAGAGACAATCAAATGAATAGATAAACCCTTCAAGAGAGAAGTCATTTTTTTTTTCTTGCATTTAGCCAAGAGTAGATTTCTTTTATATACTCCTTTAAAAGGAATCAAATTCATCTGTTGAGAGTTTTTTTCCTACAGAAATTCTTTCATCATGTAGTTTCCACCAGAGGACATTTAAGTTGGCTGGGTGGGTGGCTAAGGGGCCGCTTGTGTTCTTTGTGCCTGTGTTGGCCAGCAAAGGCACACTCTACAGTACTTACTACCTCCCATCAAAGGTACAGCTGGGAAAGGGTAGGCTGTTCATTCAGATCCATCACACAGGACATTGTCTTTCCATGAGCACACAATTGGTGATCAAATGCTGCACTGCCATGTTTGGAGCACAGTTGTCACAAAGCAAGCAGATTACTGCTTCTCCTTCGGGCAGACATACCAGGAAAAAATATAGAAGTATAATGAGCACTATGAGTCAAAAGTGTGCCTTAAACATAGGGATTGTAATTTTCACATCTTTGGTTTCACTGTCTAGCCTTCCTGAAAGGCTGGAGTGAAGAGCACTCCAAAAAAAAAGCTCTACAGAATTTTCCTATTTTGCCACACAAAATATTCGTCCAATTCTTTTAAATTCTTTTTTAGCAGTAAAATCCCCCAAGCAGTGGTTCTGTCTGAGTTCCTGACCAAAGATATCCAAATTGTCCCAAGTTCTGTATTTCAGGATTTTTCCCTTTGCTTGCAAGTTCTCTCCTCCCCACAGAAATACTCATCGGATGTCTGTACAACAGTTGCCATAAGATATATATTGGGAAAATATTTTTTAGACACACAGTTTGTTACTTTGTTATGACTCATGCTAGTTATCAATCTTATTTAAAGCCTTTATAATTGAAGAAATTTGCAAGGACATGCAGGTTTTATGCCATGCCATCAATAGGTGAATTTACCAGAGCAGATATTACAAAGTTACCATTTCAGAGTCATATTGCTAGCTATTTGGAAGTTTCTGGATTAAACCAGTGGTCCATCTAACCCAGCTCTTTGTTTCTGACAGTGCACTTTGCTGGTCGTAAATGCAAAATGCAAGGGGATTTTTTCTAAGTCTTCTCCATTACTCGGCAGTTGGTTTATGTTGTGCTATCGCATCCTCTGTGCATGGGGTCACGCTACCTTCTTTCATCTAATTTAGGAAGCCTACAGGCTGGTTTCCCTAAGTGCAGCTAAGGAAAAGCATTGCAGCAAAGAGGGTGAAAATACAGTGGCCATAGACCCCTTTCGCTGATTTATAAACCGCCTGCTACATGAAAGGAAGAGGACTGTTTTCCTTTTGCAGCCCTGCTTTGACACATAAAGAGAGGAATCTCCTCTGTGTTCCCACCTTTGCGCTCCACCACTGCACCACTACTAGCCACCGACTTTGGTGCTAAAATACAGCCTAATCATTAATAAAAACTATGAGAGGTGAGGCGTTTCAGTTATTATTTTGCAAAGTGAAAAGTTATGAGACTTTCCTTCAAGAAGGACCAACCCTCTGCAGAAGACACAAATATTCTGAGTGCCCATCTAAGACAAATTATCTAAATTGTCTAAAACTGTGCCATATTACAGGTTATTTATAGAAAAGAGCGGATGTAGGTTTTTTATGAAAATGGTACAAATAATTAGTTATTAAATATTTGGTGCATAATAATAGTATCATCATTAAAAAAGGTTTTTTTGGACTATTCTGGTCTTTAAGGTATTTGGTGGCTCTCAAAGTCAGTGGGCACAACACATCTACATGTTTTAGTGGACCTGAGGTGAAACACATAAAACTGATTACACATGCTTATCAGGTAACATCTTGCTAATAAATAGAATTCTCTATATGAAGAAATGATTGCACTAGAGCTATAATCAACCAGTCTAATACTATTTCTAAAGAAAATAGATGATGGCCATGAAAGCAGTTTGTAACTGTTGAAGGCAATGTGCCATTTGTCCTTTCATGAACTGAAGTCACTGGCATATTCAAGATCTAGATCCATTTGCTTGTAAGGCAGACATTCCTTGCAGTGTCATCTCTAACCCTCCTTGCAATCTAGCTATTAACTATTTATTTACTCAAAATATTATTTCAGACTACATGAGAAATTATGGACCCTTTTTTCAATAGGCCAATTTAGGTATTTATTATAACATGGTCATAATTTATAGGGCTTTTCTCCTTTTTGTTTCATGTGTTCATAGTGAATTCTTTCTTTCTGCTAAGACTTAATGAAAAAAAAATCAAAACCAAATCCATGGAAGTTAAGCTTAATGCAACAAATTATCAATACTGGCTGAACACAAAACCATGGATAACTGCATCAGCTGGAACCTTTAGATGGCAAAATGTTCATAATTAAAGAGACCAAAATTAAATTGTTTTTCTTTAATTATAATTATATTAAATTCTGCTGCATGGTATACCAACAAAATCAAATGAATTATGTCTGAAAATACAGTCTGAACACAACTGGTCTTGAAAAAAGAGAGACAGATCAAAAAAAGATTCATTCTTGTTCCAGTAATGAGAACCTTCTTTTAAGTGCTTATCAATATGGAAGTTAATTTGCACAGCATATTATCTATCAAAAGTCAGAATATGATTCAAACAAAAGGTTTTGTCTTTAAACAATAGGCTATTAAACATTGTTCTGTGGAAAACTCAATTTTGCTTTTTTTTTTTTTTTAATTTCAGAAGAGATTCTCAGCTGGTGTATATTAGCCTCATACTGTTGATATGAGAGATGGTATTCACAGCTTGGAAGAGGAGATTGATCCATACATCTAGCTGAGAAAGTTGATATTTTTCATTATAATGTTCACATAAAAGACATGCCCTACTTCATTTTTGTTTGTTTTTGTTTTTCCTGTAAATTTCCACAGGTCTCCCTGACACTTTTGCAGCCATCATATAATCATAGAATCATAAAGGTTGGAAAAGACCTCTAAGATCATCAACTCAACACCACCACGCCTACTAAACCATATCCCGAAGTGCCACATCTACACGTTTTCTGAACGCTTCCAGAGATGGTGACTTCACCACCTCTCTGGGCAGCCTGTTCAAGAATAAAGACCTGGAGCAGAATGTTAGCACTTTTGAATCCGTATCACTCACCAATGATCCTTAAAAATATAAAGGCCAGAACTTTTTTAAGTGCTTTAAATTCCATTAGAAGTCAATAAGAATTTGGAAACTTTTGACATATTACTAGGGAAACACAGCACTGCAGAACCTGAACTGAAATGCAGAAACTTTGTCTCTGTTATTTGTTTTGTTTTATTATCTTTTAGAGACACCAAAACTACCTCCACTCTTTCCAAACTGGGAGTGGCATCACACATTTGGATTTATAGTTGCATCAAGTATAAAACAGAAAGCACGACAATTGTATAAGAAACCTCCGAAATCTCAGCTACGTTATAATGCTCCCATATCGCACTATTTTTCTCTACATTGATATCAAAATAGATAACTGCAAGAATAAGTTGACCTTATCTTGCAGAAAACTTTAAAAATGGGAGTGAAAAAAAAATCAAAACTCTTTGTCAGACAGTCAAAAACATCAGGTCTGAGCAGCAGGAATCATGACACAGGAAGAAAGCCAGCAGTTCAGAGCCTAAAAATATCTTTCCTCTTCCACTTTGCTGTGGTCCTATTATAGCTTAAGCAACACTCACTGTACTTTTTTCTCTATAACCTTTAGCTTAATAGCTGCCTGTAAAGACTTCCTTTAAATGCAAATATACTCTTTACAGTAAAAGTCATGACCCTACACTATATTGCACACTGTAAATCCAGAAGAAAGCTATCAAAACCTATGAAACTCTGTCCATATAAAGTCACTGTAACTAAATGAAAAATCAGGCCCAGTGTATTAGTAAGCAATATTTTAATGGCTTATACTTTGCACTGTTAATAAAGTGGTATACACAAAAAACAAAGGTGTTTTTATTTTTCACATATTTTATTTTTATGAAGTCTTAGAAGTTGTGTCAAGTTACTGCAATCTCCTTGGGAAGGAAAATTTACTTCTTCCTGTTTTTATTTGTCACTAGAGATATGCGGCAGAAACTGCAAATTTTACACACCACCACACTTTTTCAGGGGATCTAGTAAAACTGATAAAATTAATATCTCCTTTACTTATCAAAGTATAAGAATCTGCTTTACTGTGTAAATCTGTAATGTGCTTGCATGCAGAGGTAAATTACACCATAAACAAAGTAAGCATGGAAGTATCCACAGAGGCACCCACAGCTGGATGTAGCTAGTGGGGACATTTGAAGGGGACATATGACCGGGATGCAGGAGCATCCCTGCCTTCCCCAGTTGTCAGCAGCCTGTAGCGTTTGCTGGCATGCAGCAAAAATGTAAATCCCCTTTTATGCCAGACAGAGAGGTGGCACAGTGCAAAGGTTATAATTTCTTGTGCTACACATGCCGCTCTCCAGGCACATTAAATCCTGCTCAGCTGTCATTAGCTGTTTGTCCAGGGCTGGCTCACATTGAGAAAGAAGGTAGGATAAGTGAAAGCACAAGAGCAATTACAATTTAAACCAGGTATAAGAAAAGTCAAACTACTGTACTTCAGCAGCACTAGTGTGAAAAACATTCTCCTTATTATAATGGTTTCCTGAAAATCCCAAATAAATGGAGCCCCTAATTTGGATTTTTCAAGCCTTAAATGCAGAGGAAGAGATTAGGCCACAAATATTCCGTTCAGTTACTTTCGAAATCAGATGAAAAAACATGGTACATGCATACAGAGATATGGAATAGACAACTTTTCAGACTTAGTAACTCAACCAGGCTTGCTGAAAGCACAGTGGGTGCAATCTGGAGAATTACCGTGGTCTCTTGGATCCTGTAAACCCCCTTTCCTCACCCCTTTCCTACAGATTTCACACGGTATTTGGATGCTGAGAAGGTCACGTACCTGTGCAGCCTCTGCAAAGCTGCGTGGCTTGGGTAGAGCTGCTCTCCATCCCTGCTGCTCCCCAGGAGCTGCATATTTGCTTGCAGAGACAAATATGATGGCTGGCTCGTGTGTTTTCTGCCCCGTGCATGGGTTACCCCATAAAAACACACGGTCTTCCCACAAAGGGCTACATTTGCTTTTCCTTATAAGAAGGTTTGTTGTACAAGGACTTATGACAGCTACAGGGAAAGGTAATCTAAAAGAGAGAGGTTTTCTTTTTCTTGCTTTTGTGTTTGTTTTTCTTTTGTATAATCCTAGGTAAATCTTTGTCTTTACTGGATGGCAGGCAGGAAAGACTTTATCAAAATAAGCTAGACTTGGAGTTCTACCTGGCCACTAAAGCAACTCAGTCATTATCTTTAACCTTATCAATATCCTGAATGTCAGCTGAACAAGGCAGCTAGAAAATTTCAGTAAACAGAACAGGGAACAACGGGGAGGATGTGGTAATCTAAATCAGAAATCAATCATCCAAGAAGCTTTTTCAAATGGAAAAGAAAAAAAAAAAAACAAAAAACAAACAAAAAAAGAGGCAATCAACAGCCAGCCATTCTCCCCCCCACCCAAAAAAAAAAAAAAAAAAAAAAAAAGGTTTTTTTCCTCTGTGTCTCTTTCATGTGCACCACAGTGTTTCTGCAAACAAAAATAATAAGGGCTCTCAGGTCCTTCAAACAAAGTGAAACATAATCCCTTCACGGAGAGTGCATCAATAAATGAATGGAGTTCCTCAGTCTGTTTGGAAGAGCAGTATCAGCTATGCTTGGGGATCTTAATAATACTCTTATTAAGAACCAGAACAGTTGAGTTGATTTGTTTTTCCTGTAACACCTGAAGCAACAAAAGTCCAGTGAGAGCACAAGAAATGTTTTTTCTCAGGTCAGACTTTGAAAATCATTTTCCCTCCTTGGCAGCGCCCTGTCAGTCAAACTCCACAGGAGAGGAAAGGGTTGTCTTGCCAATGCATTTTCTGAGAGGAAAGAAGTGGAGCTGCATGTTACAGAGAAATTAATATGCCATTGAGAGCAACCTCCAAGAAAAAAAAAAGAAAATCTGGTTTATTAGTTTCTGAAATTACCTTTTTATGATGGGAATTTCATTTTCTTAGCAAAGCCACAGCCTGTACTTTAGTGGGTGTAAAATCCAGATGCTTAGGTTTTGTATTTTTCAAATCTTTCTTGCTTATCTAGATGTACAGATTTTTAAGGCAGGGACATTATATAACCAATTGTTTTGAGCTGTTCTCACACAACTGGCACTCGCTTGAGCCGACAGACATTACTGCAGTACAAAAAAACACAGACCAGACTTCTAGCTGGTTAAACAAACACAGCTTCATTAAAAACAATGGGTCCTCACTTATTTCTATCAGCTAAACAGGACCCTGATTTTCAAAACACTAAAAATTATGAGTTTATTAATAATATCATCTTCTTTAATTTATTATAGGTAAATTATAATACAAGTTTGTATCTACTTCCAACCTCCTCTCCTTCACAAGCAGTTATTTAGACCGAGAGCCCAAGTCCAGTCTTTCACTACAAAATAAGTGAGTTTCACATCACACCAAATCAACTGGGGAAAGCTTACTGCTTGGCATCAGCTCCTGAAAAATGCAAAATCTGGGAAACTGGCTGTAACTTACAGGTGAAAAATATTTCAAAATCTAACTCCAGAAACTTAAAGGCAATACTTTAGCACCAAGCTACTAAAACCACAGATAATGTTCCCCCACTCTTCACATATTCTTTCAGTGACTCTATTACATCAATTATCAGTGCTTCAAATTTAATGCTGATTAAAGGTATGTCTCCTAGTAAGCAATTCAGTGTAATAAAACCATACCAGTAGATTGAACCCATTGATGCTGTGGCCCCTCCATCTACTCAAGGGATTTATTTCAGATTAGCCTAATTCCCTGGATGAACTATCTCTTTGACACATATAATTCAAAGGTGTCCAAAAAATCAGTCATTGGTCTACAATCTTACGGCCTATTTGGGATCTGGACAACACTGAGGAAGAGCACAGATTGGTGACTCTGGTTCAGTTCCTTTAAATACATGCAATATATGGACCAGTATCAAATTATTTGTCTTTTCCCACACTGAAAAATCAACTACTGTATTTTAACACCTGGAAACTGTGGGTTATTTGTAAAGATACCTTGATTCAGCCACAAGTGCATGATACACCTCTACATAGAGAAGTGTACTCAAGTTGCTTTTCCTCCAACAGTTTTGCAACCTCTGAATCTTCACAGCTTGCTCCCAGTAACTTCTTATACCACTGTTTCACCAGACTGGGGTGATCTGCGGATTCAGTTCAAGGAGTAGCACTTCTGAAGGAGGAAAGTTATCTGTAATTTGGGTAGTATATATAAAGCTGTGGTATGTAACTTGGCAATCCCATCTGTTCCTCAGTAAATTATTCTTTGAATAGTTCATTCTCAAAACTGCTATTTCCTGAAAGCAAAAGATGTTTTTCTACTTATAGATAGACCTCTTCCACAGTCACAGGTAACTCAAGATAATGACATGCCTATGGTCAGTTTGAACATCTGCAATGTAATACCTTTCAACATTGATAAATAGGATATTATTAAAATCCAGTTGTCCTTTACTCATCACCGCTACAGCATATGTTACTTTTTTTTTTTGATTGCAGCTGAAAATAAATAAGGAAAACAATAAAACTGGGATGATGTTCAATTCTTTCAAGTAGGTATTTTATGAGTTGCAGTTTGTGAGATCGGGCACAGAATAGAAGCCAGAGACAGTTTAGTTTGTTGTTTGTTTGGTTGGTTTGAGTTTTTTAAATTTTGTTTCTGGAATTTCAGAGGAATAAAAAAGAGGTTTGGGCTTTGGTTAAAAGTACACCACTCAAATTATTTTAGCAGATAAACCTTCCATAATACTGCAAGACAAAACAACTGTCCTTTACATAAAAATTCTATAAAACCCTCCTAAACTTGTCTATTAAAATAAAAAGATATATCATGGTTTTTATCAATGAATATTGACAGAGCTAATTTTAGTACAGCACATCCAGCCTTTGGTGTATCTGAGAAATCTCACTTAAATTAATGAAATTACATGGATCTCAATTACCACAGAATCCCTTCCGTATTTAATATCAGTAGTCCTGAATCTTCCAGTACTTAGTTGCTCACTGCCACTTGCAGAACTAACAAACAGTCAAAATGTTTGAATCTGAGAAGCTATAGGTCATGAGCATGGTAATTTTTATCCATGAAGTCTTTGAAAAGAAATCATCACTTAAGATGAGTATGCTACATCTTCAGCAAATACTTGACAACCCAAAAGCCTGTAATAGTTATATTGCCACAGGAAAGAGGTTGTACACTTATTAATACCTGTCCTACTTCTCTAACCCTATCATTTTGAGCTCTACCAACTGTATATTACAAATTTAACAAGTGATGAAATCTGCACCACCCTTAGTGTAACTCCTTGAGAACATTTTGTACTTGGGTAAGTATACATTATTTCCCAAGCCATCTGTGTCAGCAATTCTATAGACCTTCTATAATTAGCATCTTAATAATTTCAAGTCCAGAAATGTAGTATTTGATTGAGGCATCCCTTCAGTTTGGCTATCGTCTATGGTTTAATCACATTGCTTCCTCATTTTGCAGTACGCACACAATGGACCATAATGTAAAATTAAAAGGCAAAACAAGAACAGCTAATCCAGTAGTAAAATTTGTCTTTCTTTGCATTCCCCACACATGGCCATATGGACACACAAAAGCCTGAAGCAAAAATGATCAACTGCTATTGAAGATCTAACATTGATTGCTGGCAATAAAAGTGCTCCCTGGACAGACAGCAATAATAAAAACAGGCCGCCATTCAGGATCCATCTAGCTATTGCTTTTAAAGGTAATTGCTGCATCTGCTTCTTGAAGTAGTTTAAAACCAATGTAAAGATCTTGCTTCTGTCCCACTGAATGGCAAGCAGCACTGAGTAAAGAGTGAAAGGGTTTTGAACAGAGCTATACTGGAGTGCACTACCAGGTCAGAAGTGAAGGCAGAAACAGCTGCTTTTTCAATAGACTCATCAGAGCTTCTCCATGCTCGCTGCACTTGCCCACAAGACTCCAGCACAGACTATTGTGTTGTATTTTTTTTGCTGTGGGAACTTCACTCTTAAGAAACAAATGGACTGGCTTAACTATTAAGTGTCAATCAAATTGACTAGAAGGGCGGGGGGGGGAACTATTTTAAAAATTTAATTAGCTTTCATCCTCTGATCGTTCTATGCATTTGCATGGTTCAGATTGCTTCATTTAAGTCAATGAAATTCTGATGAGGAGAGATGTATTTTTCTGCCTTAGAATCTTATTTATATAGTGTGCTAACATTAACAACAATCTCTGCTTTTGTTTGAAGATTTATAGTCTTTTTATACAGCCTCTCTTATACAGACGGTGATAACTGTTATAATCTACTGCGCTATATCCATATCCAATGATTTTGCATCAAACTATTTGTTTGGAGTCTGGATGAAACAAAACAATTCTTCTTTCTGTTCAGCAATACAGATGTTCAGTAACACTTCTTGGATGCAAATAAGAGTATAAAGCATCGGGTAGTCCTTCATTTTCTCTCTATTATTCAGACAGTAACATTGGTCTTAATAAATATTTTTTGCTCTGTGTTTATCTCCTTACCCTTATGCCCTGGGAATAAGATTGCCTTACCCAGAGATAGAGAGAACATCCAGGATTCTCACCTAACCATGGAACCTATTTCACATTTCATTGGTTGCGTGAATGAGCTGTGAAAATTGCTTCCTGTTTCTCTAAAGTATCAGGACAGTGGTTTGCATGGGAGAGATTTCTTCTGGTTACATGAAATAAAACTCATCCACTGAGTTCATTTCAAAGTCTTAAAACTATCGTGCATCTTGTTAAGTTTGAACAAATCTTTTCTGCTCTGTGAATACCTGCTCCCAAATCAGAGGCATTACACTTACCTCTTGTTTACAGCAAGCTATCTATATAAAGAAAGAAATAAAATTTAAAAAAAAAAAAAAAATCACAACACAACAGGAAAACACACAGTCTTACTCTTTTCTGATAAGTGTAGTCTTGGCTTTCCCAAATTGAGAGGAAGCTGCTTTCAGTGTATCAGGGGACACTTGAACAAGGACAGACTATTTTAGTAAGAAGCTGGTTTTGTCTAACATTAAACACACAGAAAAAATAGCTTGAATAACAGCGGTGGGAGCCTGATTTTGAAAGCTAAGTTAAGCGCTTCTCATCCTTTTCTCTACTAACATCCTTCCACCTCAGTGAGATATTAATCAGATTTGATTCTAGTAAGCCTGAGAATATTTAAAACCCATGAAATGCAAAATCACAGAGCCTACCTAAGTCCATGAAACTATTTCCACTAACAAAATTTCTGCAAAATATAGTGCTCAATTCTGTGCAATTGAGTGGCTGAGAGCAGTGAGATTTGGGAAAATATTTCTATGGAGACCTACGTTCAATTTAATCCCATAAAAGCCAAAGGAATTCAAAGCAACTGTGAATCCAGTCTTACCTTCAAAAGTGTGTATGCAGCCCTGAATGACCAAAATCATACCTGCAGTGTATGCCTGTAAATTGACATATTCTGTAGTAGCCTTCATGTCTTCTATCTAACTTTAGTTCTAGGGAGGTTACTTTTTACTGTCTCAGGTGGCGTTGTTGTTTTTCTTTTTCTGTTGAAAAACAGATGATTTTATTTTTGAACAAAATCCATTACAGGCAAGAAAGTAAGTGCCAATATGGTTAGTTATTTTATAGTCTGAGTGACGGCAAGATAGCTAGAGGAATAACGTTGGCATAGCTCTTGCACAGAGGAATGTCAGAAAGTCTGTAGTCCAGGCTTTGAACTGAGAAACCCTGTAATTAACAACAAAAATGGGGAGGGAGGGGATCTGAATAATCTGTATCAAAAAACATAGTTACACTATCTTTCTGTGATATGTCACATTGTCAGGAGAGACTCTAGATAAAAAGGAAGAGAAAGTTTATTCTATGTCAAATATAAAATCCTGCATCATAATGTGAATGACAAAACCATATCTGAATGTTTTAACCTAATACTGAGCAAACTAATGTCTTAACCAATAAACTGACCGGGAATAAATCTCAATTCTACAAAATTAAATTATAGGGTAAAATTCATTTTTGATCTATCTATCTATCTATCTATCTATCTATCTATCTATCTATCCTTAACTGTCAGGGAGGCATGACTTCTGTGTTGTGATAAAGCTTTGCCCACTTTTTGCTTCCTTCTTTGTAAAGGTAGATACAAAAAACCCACTGAAAATACAACAAGCATAGAGATGGAATTCCTATTTTTAATAGCAAAAATGAAGGCAGCCTGTACATTATTCCAGAAGAAAGTAGTGATTTTTCCTTCTGCTACTCAGACCAGTTTTCCCTTGGCGTAAAGCCTGGTGCTCGCCATCTCAACAGAGCATTGGGAACCAGAGCTAACTTGACTTCATCCAATTTCCGAGCAAAACACCTAGCGTTATATGTGGTAAAGTTCAGTAATTAAAAAACATTTGGCTTTAAGCCTAAAAATCCAGTTCTTCAATTGTACTCATAGAAGAGGAGCTTTGAAAGGAGGATATTGCAAAGGTAGCTACTGCAGCACTCTGTTTCTGTGAGTAAATCTAATAATAGAGCCAGAAAGTAACATGCTGCTAGTTGCGTGTCTGTAACTGTGAAAGAGAGAGAGCGAGAGATCATGAGGTGCAAGTGCTAGGGAGTGGGAAGGTATTATTCTGTTTCTTTAACCGAGGAAAAGAAATCCAACACTCCAATTCTCCAGTGAACAGGGATTATTTGATTCTAGTGGAAACAACTGAAATTTCAGTTTCAGCAGAGCTACTATTTTTCTTTCAGAATTGCTGAGAATATCTAGCAGTGAATAACTCTTAATCAGACTTGTTTATTCACATTAAAAGTCAGTGCAGGTCACATTGTTCACTTGGTGCCATTTGGTCTGCACTTAGTCCTTCCTGAACAGGAAGTCCTTAAGATTAAAGATTGTATTTTTATGGTCCCATGCCTGCCTACCCCTAGCTATTACCTGAAGAGCAATGTAACCAGGACTCAGTTTCTAGAAAGGATATTAACAACCATTAGTGTGTGTGTATGTCAGGATGAAAAATAGGAGGAAATCAAAGTAGAGCAACACGGTGAAAGCAAAATTGTAAGAAACAGCAAAGTGATTGTTCACAATATTGGGAATAAGGTGTATTCAGACAAAGGCATTTTCTATCCAGAGGTCAGCAGAGTGCTAGATAACTAGAACGTATTTAAATTCAAGCAGCAAATGTGATTTAAATACCCCAAAGCTATTTTCCACTGGACATATATTTACATCTATTTTATAAGGTATGAGGGATCTAAAGTGCTTGTTGTTCAGAAAAGCTAGGCTTTTCCCCCGGCATTGCAGAAAGCGTGTAGTGGCACAAGAATGAGAAAGAAAACTCTAAGCAGAGTAAATGGTAGTCAAGAAAGGTCAGGAAGACTGCTTGCTTTCATAAACTAATCATTCTGTCAGGTCTATTATTATATGGATTTTCATATTTTGATTTTGTACTTCTTCTTTATGCTCTATAACTCAAAGAATTACTTGACAAGATCTTGAAAAATGGAGTTAGCATGTGTAATTAAAGCAGCTAAATACTATTTCAGTATGAACATGTTTTGCATTATGCTTTAGAAACAAAATCCAAATGTTCTTTCTGAGGAACGATTTTGTGACCAATGTTTGCATATGCAAACTGAACTCGAATATCTATGTTCTGTATTGAATCTGTGTATCAGGTGCCATTGACACATTTTTTTGAATCAACGAGGCTCTAGAGCAGCAGCATGGGACTCCGAGACAAAACTGCAGGCAAGATGCTTAACTCGTCCAATGTCCGGTGCATGCGGTGGGACAGAGGCCGCTGCCAGACAGATGGTTGTAGCTCCTCATCTCTGAGCACACTGGCTACAAAAATGTCTGAGGCTGCAAACCCACCTGTACCAGCCCTGTGCATTGCCAGGTCACATACTGTTTAAGCTTGCCTAGATCAGGAGCGGAAATATGAACACACTTCTGTTAAATTCAGTAGCATATGTTGATACAGAGTTTTATTATACCAGATTTGCAGTGACTGTGGGAGGACAGCCAACAGTCAACCCAGAAAAAGCTCCATTGTAACTCAACTATCATTTTCAGCCAGCACGCCCACCGAATTTAGTCCCCTCTTCCCAGCACCACAGTCACCACAGTCACCACTTCTCACTCCCATGCCTTTTTCTTCCCTGTGGTAACACGATGTTTATTCAAACACCCACTAAGTCCCAGGTTAAATTCACCGTTTTTTCCTTCCTTCTTTCTTTCTTCCAGCTGTACGGGTTTTCACCCAGGTGTGTTCCTAATGCTCTTCATTAAAGCAAGGAGAGTGTAGGTGAGGGGATGAGCAGCTGGGGGGTGCAGGGCCAACTGCGTGAACAGGGAGCAGCCCCACCTGAGTGGTGCAGGCAGACAGCTCATTTAACGTGAAACCTGCTGGCATGGAGATAAACTATTGATGAGAGACAAACTGTGTTGTTGGAAGACTCTGCATGGCAGAGAATGTCTCTGCTAGGATGACCGGATAGTTTTCTATCTCCCTGTGGTTTTGGAATAGTGCAAATGATAAGAAATAGAATGATTTAGTACTGTGGTATTCAAATTTAGAAGCATTTTTCAAAATCATTTCTATCACAGTCCACATTACAGCTCCTAAAATCTCTCTGAAGACAGAACTTAATGCCTTGATGAGTATTGGAGTCTCGTATTCACACATTAAGGCAGTGAAGAGTTAGAGTATGAATAAGGAAGTCCGAAGGCAGGGCTAAAACTCCCAGTCTTCCCCAGAGAAGACATCATGCTAGGAATAGTACATCATCTTTCATTCATTATGTAAGAATAATCTCCAGCTCCAGCAGTTCCACAGAAACATTATAGACCAAGACAGAAGAATCCTGTCTTCCTTTAAACATCTTGTAAATGTTCAGCTCAAAATAATAGCTTTTTCTTAAGTAGATGTAAAAGTTTTAATGCTACAGATATTTATTTGCACTTAAGCATCTCAGACTCCCTTTTCTATGAAACTTTTGCAAAGGAACGGTTTCACTAAGCAAATGGATGAGATGAAACTTTAATAAATTACAGTAAAAAAATAAAAGGGTTATTTAACAGCAGAAGTTGTTTATGAGGAATAAAAGGTTTTAATCAAACTTGACATCAACATTTTCAAAAGGAAAAACCATTTTTCAGTTGTGGTTTGGTCAAATTCTTTGAAGTATTAATGTAACCCTGAGAAACTGGCTATTAGTCTCAACCAATTGCTGGACATTAGACACAACAAAAACAGGAAAAGTTCAAGAGTCTCTGTTGACTTTCCGCTTGATTGTAACAAACTACTCACTTTCTGGGTTTTCTTTTTTGAAGTGGAATTTTATACAGCAGGGCCAGACTTTGTGTGTTGCTTTTTTTTTCTCGATATACAAAATTCCCACCAACCTGTGCTCTCTTTTCTAGTTCAAACATGAAGGACTGCTGTTTGTGTTTAATGCACACACTGCCAATTCTGTTTAATTCAAAGGCACAGCTCCAGTGTACCTGAAAGGAAAACCTGGAACATCAATGCATGGGTCAGAAGCAAATCTGTCTGGCAATTATAAGATGTTGTGAAATATCATGGTAATTAAATAATGTCTACCTATCTAGAGACAGAAATGTACCACAAGTTCCTGTAACAAACTTTTTTATTGTACAGTACATTGCTGAAGTGTAAAAAGTCAGATAGCTTTAAATAAGGAGCACTCAGATAGCCTTTCCCATTATTGCCAAGGAAAAAAACAGCTGAATAAAATATTGCCCCATACATCTAGAAATACTAAAGGATAATCCAATAATCCACTTCCACTGCAAAACAGAGAAAGAGAAAAAGAGGTGCATTAGCACCAGGATATTCCATGCTGAGGCAGTCCAACTCAGAAACAACATCCCATAAAGCAGACACACACTTCACACAATATTCATATACTTAGAGGAGTGTTCTTTTATGAGTGCTTTAATACTTTGGGATTATGTGTGTTGTTTTAGAGTTGCATTAGTCACACCCCAGGGAAATGTGAGCTTCCACGCCTGCCCGTTTCAGTGTGGCACTGGCTTGACCCACAGAATTTACCACATTAAGAGAGGATTTAAATCTTGATTATTTTCACCTGTTCATTTTCATTTGGGGTTGGGTTTTTTTTTTTCTTTTTTTTTAACCTAAGAGGCCTGCCCTCTTAGCATGATATAGTTCATAAAACTGGTGACCTTTGCCTGGCTTCTTGATTTAAGCAGAACAGGGGAGCAAAGGGACTCTCACGCACTGGCAAGAGCCTAAAAATATAAAGCAAAATTGTTGCCAGTTCCTGTTCAGGTGAAAAGGTTGAGAAAAGCTCTTTTTTTTCCATTCTTATTATGAGAATGGGCACAACTACTTACCATGCTTTCCTGCACCCTCCAGATCCCTAATCCAACCCTGAGAGTTGAAGGGAACCAACACTCCGCTGGGTGATGCCAGCCTGTTGCACATCCTGCTGGTTTAGGGTTTCGCAGTGATTCTGTGCTGCCTTGAGTATAGAGAAATTTAAGTTGTTCCTCCTGCTTTCTGTCCAGAGACAGAGAAAAGGAAGCAGAAAAAACCAAACATCTGTTCTAAATTTTGATTCCTAAACAAAACTATCCTTTAAGTTTCAAGAATACTTAAAGATTCAGACAGTTACTTGGAAGAGAAAGTTGGTCATCACATCCCACAGAGATCTCCCAAAGCTCCGTTGCTGTAACTGCATGGTAGGAAGAAGTCTGTTGTTCAATTCTGGGAGTGGCTCAATGCACTTGCAACCTGATAAGATCAGGATTCCCAGCCTTGTAACCTACCAAATGGTGATACATCACTTTATTCATTTTTTCTATGGCAGGGAAGAAAAATGTGTCAGAAAACTGAGAGGCCATAGAAAAACAAGAGAAAAGATGGAAAAGTAAAAGAAGATAAAGGTGATTAAGATTAAGCTGAAGGATGGTAGATCTATGTTAGATATTAGGTAAAAAATTCTTCTCTATGAGAGTGGTGAAGCACTGGCACAGGTTGCCCAGAGAAGCTGTGGCTGCCCCCTCCCTGGCAGTGTTCAAGGCCAGGTTGGATGGGGCTTTGGGCAACCTGGTCTAGTGGAGGGTGTCCCTGCCCATGGCAGGGGGGGGGGAACTAGATGGTCTTTGAGGTCCCTTCCAACCCAAACCATTCTATGACTCTATGATAAAATAATAAAAATGTGTTCAATTAAATTAAAGTTCTTCCTTTCACTTCTTTACCTTAGAAAATTTAACATGTTTTCCTGTGACTTACCCCCTTAACATTTTTTTATTACAAATTCTATCAAAATAGAAAAAAAAAAATCACTAACATTTCTCAATTTCCAAACCATACTATCACTGCAAAATACATTTTAGAAGGACTTAAGGAATTTTGAAGATTCACTAACATGAAATCTTCAGGTTCACTGTTCATTACCTGACACCTTGCAGTGGTTTAGTAAAATCCAGTCAAAATTGCATCAGGTAGAAATAAACAGCAAAGGAGCTTTTGACAGTAGAAAGTCAGTGGAGAAGGTGAAGGTCAGTGGTCAGAGGAGAGGAGGGATGGTAATATGAGAGCACAGTAAAGGACAGGATAAATGGTCCTGCTGCAGTAATGCTGATAATGATGTAGTTAGTGGAAATGGGGAGAGGATATTTAAGAATCAGCATAAATGAATAGATTTTGGAGGGTAATCAAGAATGCAATTGAATTGGGAGGAGTACGGGAGGAAGAGAGAAGCCCTTAGAGGTTTTGGAGAAGATTTATTTGAACTGAAACTTCAGCTGATTTACATCTCAAGAGAGAAGTATAGCTTAATAATTCAAAATATGCCTCTTCTTTAATATTGCAGAATACAGTGACAAATTTTATTACACAAACTTCTCCTTAAATGACTATCCCAAGATATCTTTAATGCAGTTCACAATATTAGATTATCTATATTAAGCAATCACATCCCCAGCTCAGGCCTGTGGTAACATACAGTGGTACTCTTCCCTTTGAGATCTATTGGACCTCTGCAATTCAGAACCTATGAGGCAAAGAAGTAATACAAGAGAATTTTCTGCATCCTGCTTTTTGTTCTTTATTTTAACTAAAAAATACAGTTATTCAACCAATTTTCTTTTATTTTTAGCCCCTGAAGAGGTGTCTTGACTAGATATGTAATACAGGCTTAATTGAACACAATACTGGATTCTTTCTATGCCCAACACTTCCTTTTCTTCTAATGATCTGCTTTTCTCTTCTCATAACTGTTCCCATTTCCTCTTGATGTCATTGCCACTGATGTTATTCTCTCAAGCAAACTTTTACTATTTCAGCTCTCCCAGCTGTCCTGGCTATTGTTCTCCTCCCCCTTGTATTGCTGTCCTTCTGTATCTTATGACCTTATTACTGTGCAACTCTTAACCTTTTCTTTTGGCAACCATTTCCAGGAAGGACATGAAAGTACTGAGCTGACCAGCAATGAGCTAAATGTCTTAACTCTCATTGCTGACAGCTAGTGCCTGAACTATAGGATTTTTATGGTAGAAATGAGGGGCAAGCAAGTACAGAGGACAAAGCCTAATAATAAATGACAATGTGTTAGCCTGCAGAGACCTAGCCAGTGGTTTACTGCAGGGATCACTGTTATGCTGAGTTTTAGTCAAGATTTTAAATTATGATCCGGAAGATGACATGCCTAATTCAGCTCACGGACATAGCATACAGGCAGTCTGAGAATTACTAGACAAGAATGGGATCAAAGTATACCAAAGTTTGATAGCATCAGTGCAGCTGGATGAGAATATGGAGAGAGAGTGGAGACAAAGAGGAAAGACAAATAGGTAAAAAAAAAAAAGCATAAAACAGATTTTTTCTGAAATGTCTTCTCATAGAATTTCCCACGTGTAATAAAGGGCAAACAAAGTGCCAAAACAATCTTCTCTGTTCTGTCCCATCCATAGCTCCTTCCTGGTTGTGTGGTGGTTTTGAACAAGTCATTTCATTTCTTTAGTCCAGAGTCCCTTCAATACTGCTATGATTCTGCCCTGGTTAGGAACCATATCACAGCAGAGGAACAAAACAGGATCTGCACAACCAGGGTCTTTAGGAAGACCATGCCATGCACTCCTCTCTAGAAGGCTAAAACAGCAGATGCTCTGCAAAAGATTTGACTAAATGTAAAAGTGCACAGATGAAAGATCATCTACTCATAACTGCCCTCTACCTTGCAAAAGCAAATGAAAAGTTACTTTGGTTCCTTCTGTACGTAAGCAGTTCTGACATGCAGATAGCCCCCTAAGTCATGGACTATTTAAAAAAATTTGGAGTCTACATTCAGTACTGGACACCGTATACATACCAACTGGAAGCGGTTAGTGAATAGGCAGAACTTGTGGCAAAGTACATACTTACACTGCAACTCAAAGATGATGTCACAACTCATGCAAGCTTACCTGAAATAGTTCTAGCCAAGTTAGGCTGACGATTAATAACAGTGGACCAACATCAGCGTGGTTCCCAGGATGGCACAGCGTCCTGAGTGAGTTTTGCAGATGCTGCTGAAACCCAGGCTTAGCAACAACACAACTTAAGTTTTCACAGGTAAGTTTCTATGACTTGCAATCACACCTTTGATTTTCAAGACGGGCATGGCTGTTTGGGTAAGTGTTTACTAGAGAGATGAAAAGTGAATAAAAGATATAAAAAGTCCACAGTGTGGACAAATAACAGAAACTCAGTCTAGGGAAAAGAGCATCTCTTCAGTGGAAACCTATGAGAACAGTAATTTCAGCAATTTTGTGGGTAATGAGGCTTTTTCTTCCTGCACTGTTGTCATGGTTGCATGCTTACACATTCATTAGTCTGTCCTTTCCTAAAAATCACTGGTGAAAGACAGAAAATACTCTCCCATCTCCAGAGGCCCCTCAGTCTTTCTCAATTCACCTCCTTTCCCTGCCAAAAACCCCACCCCTAGGCTAACCTTGAAATCCCTGAAGTCTAATAAGAGGTAAAAGAAAAAAAGTCAGCATTTGTTTATTGTGATGTTACTCACTTTAATATTCTGATGTTGTTCTCTAACAAGTGAACAATTTCCTCTCAGTAGTGGTTTACATTTAACTTAAGAAAAGTTAAAAATCTTTTCGGTAATGATTGCTCAGGCATTATGCCAAGTCCATCTGCAGAGGCAGACAGCTGGATATCAGGTGCTACATGAAACTACATTATTTATTTTGCCTCATTTTTAAGCTTTTTTGTTTTGTTTTGTGGGGTTTTTTTAATGGCTACCCTACCATATGACTCTTGTTTGTTTCAGAGCAATGAAGCCTGCCCTCTGAAAGCAGTTCAGCACTTCTCAGCCCAGTGCAGCAGAATATCTGTAACGTTCCCAAGCAGGACATCGATAGTTACACAGAATCTAAAGCAAAAGGTCAAAACCTCTGCTATAATCAGGGGTGTTTAAAGTACTCAAGAAGGCAGACCTTGAGTAATGCATAGATGAAGGAGAAAGGCAGTTCTCATTGGGAAAAGAAGCTGTAGAATAGAGTAAAAAGTGGAGAGAAGAAAGTGTGAAGGCTTTGAAGTTGAGCCACAACTCAGCTAACACTCTGATTTATACACACAATCTTTCTTACTCTTTCCCACAATAAATCACTATTGCACGACAGGTTCTGGTATCTAATGGCTGCACAGGAGGAATTCTCATGCCATTTTGCTTTTTTACTAGGTAAGCCTCCCTTCTGTCTCTTCCCTTCCAACTTCGCAGAATTTTGAATCTATGTGCAAAGTGTGCAGGCACAAAACTGACTAAAGAAATCCACTCAGAAATACTCTGCAGAGTGATATCATTCTGAGTATTACCTCCATATTATGTTTTTTACTTTATTTACTGAATCAGATCCCTAACTAGTGTAAAACTGGCATATTTCAATTGTATTTTCAGCTCTAATTTATCATGTCAATATAGAAAACATAATCCAGTATCTCTTTTGATAGTAGGAATGTAGGGGGGAAAAAATCAGTAATTGCAGTTTTACAAACTTGAAGCCTACCTAACACAAATGTTCCATGTTTAGAGATGGCAAGAATCTCCTGTATTCACTGATATCACTGTAAATTGCTCCACGCAGCCAAAAAACAGACAGCCAGAGCATAATTAATTCAGTAAATAATCACTCTCATATATGTAACCTGAAAAAATACTGAAATTCAGTACTGGGGCCTGAGGGTACACAGAACTATTGTCTTGCTGTTATACTCAAAGTATTTGATTTTTCTAAATCTTATGTAACACCTGTTACAAGTATTCACTGTCTTTAACGGGTAAGTTCATTTACCTGGGAAGTACTGTTTTATGGGAGATGACGATGCAACCAGAATCTATATGAAGCCACTGGTGCTTTTGAAGGATCTGAGAGAGACCATGGAGGAAAGTATAACAGTACCAAAAGTTAAAACTCATTGAGGCAACGGTTGTAATATCGCTGCTTTGCATGTGGGGTATCTGGATTGCGTACAAGGCCATTGCACTGGGTTTGGCTGGGGTAGAGTTAATTTTCTTCATAGCAGCTAGTACGGGGCTACGGTTTGGATTTGTGCTGAAAACAGTGCTGATAACCCAGGGATGTTTTGGTTACTGCCGAGCAGTGCTTACACAGAGCCAAGGCCTTTGCTGCTCCTCACACCACCCCATCAGCGAGTAGGCTGTGGGTGCACAAGGGGCTGGGAGGGGGCACAGCTGGGACAGCTGACCCCAACTGACCACAGGGATATTCCATACCATATGATGTCATGCTCAGCCTATAAAACTGGGGGGGGCAAGTTAGCAGGGGGGGGCTGCTGCTCAGGGACTGGCTGGGCATCGGTCAGTTGGTGGTGAGCAATTGTTTTCATTTGCATCACTTGTGTTTCCTGGTTCATTTTTGTTTTTCTCTCTCTTTGTTATTTTTTCCTCTTTACCTTACATTATTATTATTATTGGTGGTGGTGTTATTTCTGTACTATTCTTTCTTTTTAATTATTAAACTCTCTTTATCTTAACCCATGAGTTTTCTCACTTTTACCATTCCAGTTGTGGGGGAGTGAGTGGCTGGCTGTGTGGAGCTTAGTTGCTGGCTGGGGTGAAACCACAACAGCCGTGTTCAGAACCACGTTAGGAAACTCATCTTGTGTCATGTAAACTGTCCCAGAAAGATTATGGAAATGCACAGGAGCCACTAGACATTAGGCATAAGACACTAGACACTGTAATCCTAAAATCAATAAATTTGCCAGGCAGTCAGGCAAAGGTAGAAACAAGGCAACTTGACTACTCAGTCCAGTGCCTAATGTTAGACAAATAGCCTAGGAAAGCAATCTTTCATTAAACAAAAATTTATAATGCTCCTATCACTGTCAGCCTAGGAGCTAATGATTGCCACAAGTTGGATGTTAAAAAAGCGGAATGTCTGCTAGCACAAAGAAACAATTTGCTTGTGACAGAAAAACAATGGGAGAAGACGGTTTATGATACTTTATTACACTTAAAATAACTTTTATCTAACTACCTGAATAAGTGAGGCTCCAAAGGCAATGTGGGAGAATATGATCTTCTGCCAATTTGACATTTCTTTTCCCTGTCCTTGGAGGTATTTTCCCTGTCCCTGGAGGTATTTAAAAGAAGGATAGATGAGGTACTTGAGGACATGGTNTAGGTTAGCGGTTGGACTTGATGATCTTAAAGGTCTTTTCCAACCTAGATGATTCTATGATTCTATGATTCTATGATTCTTTTTCTAAGTGTGGAAGAATAGTACAAGGAAAAAAAAACCCAACTATATATTTATATATATGCATATGAGTGTATGTATACATAAATATAGGCACACTTCAGCCAGTATCACATTTCTGCTACTCCTACTAAATGGCACAACAATTTCTGATGACAGGGATTTCAAATCCTTCCCCAAACTGGAGCAGAAATGCCAGTACTTCGTTTTGCTTCTAAGCCTTTCCTCCAGCGTCAAAACATTTTCGTGCGGGTGCCTGCACATTTGGGTAGCACTTTCTGTATTCCACCGTACAGATCCTTAGTGTAAGTACTGTGACAAGTACAAGCATCATCAGTAGCAACAGTCACTACATATGGAGACATTGGTAACGTCCCCAGTTGCAGCCCCGGAGACAATATAGACCGTACCTTCTCCCTCCCCGTGTTACTCACACGGACAACAGAGCAGGGATGGGCTTCTGCACCAGATGTTGCTCTGCTGTAAACTAGCTCAGCTCAAATCCTGTCATTCCCTTTCTCATTGTTAGTGGTAACTGCAGCAGACATGGGAAAACAAAGAACTTGTTTCAAAGACCTTCTCTTAACTGAATTAATGGATTGCCATAGATGATATCCAAGTCCTATCTAAATTGAAAAAAAAAAACAAAACTCTGCACTATTGAAGAATCAATGCCAGCCCTCACTAGCTGTTGCTAAGCATACAGGAAAAGATAGTCCAGAATCACGTTCTTGCAGTCTTTTGGGAGTAGAGAAGCATCGTCACTGTGCATCCTGCTCCTGTTCACTGGAGAAGATGCTTTCACTTTGATCTCAGAATGGCTGTATTACAACAGTGCAAATTCAGTGACAACTCATCATATTATTGCAATTTAAGGTAGGTGAACCAGCTGAATCATGGTAATCATATTTTATCTCAAAATCATATTCTTATCTCAAAAATCTGATAAAACATGTTCACTTGCTTTTTTAATCTGACCATTAAATAAATATATTTTTTTATTTTGCATTGGCCACAAAAATTTATTGATAAGACTAAGTCCTTAATACATAGTCACACCATTAAAGAATGCACAGCATTCAACTTCTTTCAAAAATGTGCCCATACATGGTGTGAATAGTATCTTAAAATGCTGTACCACTACCTAATCAGCACTGCTGGTGATTCAGGTCTGTGTGTGATTTGGCCATGATTCTCAACAAAAGACATTTACTAGGTGTTAGCACAGCTGACAAAAGAAAGAGAAAGGTCGGTTTCGTGGAGACAGCACTGCTCGGGGACACCAGACCTAGTCTTAGTACCCTGTATCTTAGTACCCTGAGCTTCCCACAGAGCTTCCATTTGACTTCAAGTGAGATTCTTCACCTACCCTGTGATTCAGTTCCCCAGGCACAAAATAAAAGACATTTTCTTATCTCACTGGGATGCTATAATGACAAAACTGAGTAACTGTGATGTGCTCACATGCTAGAGCAGACAGCCACGGAAGTACTTAGACCGACAGTAAGACATACAACCCGAAAGTTTAACTCAAATTATCTGATACATTCTAAGGACTCTTATCTTTAAAGGGAAGCCTTTCCATAAGCAAACCAAATGATCTAGTCTCAGGCTAACTTGGCTAAGTGGGATCTTTCTTCTTTCCTTTGAACAGGTTTCAAAGTAAAACAAGATAAGCAGAACCTCCTTAGAGGACCTCTCTTCACAGAGAGCTGGGATGTGACAAGAAGCGCAAAGTATCTCTAATTTCAGGAGCAAAAGCTTTAGTTTGGAAGGGCAAGATGTAGTGTTTACACCCACGATAGATAAAAGAAAGAAATTCCCCAGACCTCAGGGGATGTGCCACAGGGAATTCTCTTTCCTTTGTTTTCCCCTTTGTTTAAAGTGTAGGCAGATGCCAATCAATGAAATATGTATCCTGCAGGAATTTACTGAAGGATTTCAATAAGGGACTAAAACATACACCTTTGCTTTCTCTTCAGAGATGGATCCATTTGTGTGCAATTTATAGCTACTACTAAATAAATGAATTGCCTTGAAAATTATTTTTTATTAATCATTTAACACTAAAAATATACTGCTTGTATGTTTTTGCAAGACTTGTTTTGGTTGAAAATGGATAGTTATTATTCTAATCTAAATACCTGTCATGTTTTTTGACAAAATAATGACAATATTGAAGTATGAAAACATATTTCTACAAAAAGTATTTTAAAAAGTTGGAATTTATATCATGTTCTTAAATATGGATATTTTGTTCAATAATAATCTCATCCTACTCTCTAATAAGTAATGCATGGCTTAACATTTGTGTATGCACATTTTCTTTAGAGACAGACAAACAATTTTCTGAGTAAATTTAGCAAGTTTTTCTATCCTGAGAATGACTGCAAGCTGATTATTCTTTCCTAAAGAAAAACATTTTCCTGCACTGTAGACTGAGTCTTAACGATTTGTTCTAAGTATTTGATACTCAATACCGAAGCAGTTCCCCATCCCAACTAATATTACATACACTATCTTCTCTGCAATGACACACAGTAATTGTGTGTGCGCTCAAACTCCCGTCTCAGTCCGTTAATCATTTCTTGTACCAAGGCTCTCTGGAGAGACTTATAGCACCTGCCAGTAGTCCTCTCTATAAAAATAGACTAATAGCCACCGTTGTTCTTCAGCACATACTGAGGAAAAATAGTTATAGCTTAACAGGTCAGACATGTTTGTCTGTTATCTCGCAAGTTCATGTCCAATCAATACCAACTTTGAATCAGCCTCATCGCATGACATATTTACTGTTCTGTAGGTAATAATAGATTGGTATATCATCCTACCGCCACTTTGCCACTTGGGTGGATCTGAAGTGCATCTTTTGAGGTCACAGATCTGTTGTCCCAGAACAGCAGCATGAAACAGATTACCCTGATGCAGATGTGATATTAAGCTAGGAAGAAAGTTCAGCAAGGGATGATACAGTCCAGGTTACAGTGAGAGNAAAAAAAAAAAAAAAAAAAAAAAAAAAAAAAAAAAAAAAAAAAAAAAAAAAAAAAAAAAAAAAAAAAAAAAAAAAAAAAAAAAAAAAAAAAAGTCTCATCTCTGTATCTGTGCCCAAAATTTGCAAAAATTAATGCAGCGACTGTCTAATGGAACATAATGACAATAAACCCAACATCATTTATAGAATTTAAGTACCTAATCTTGACATACTGGAATAAGAGTATTAGCCTAGATCTGGAGCAAAATTTTGCTCAGAATTTACCAAGATCTGTAAGTTGTGATATCCCCTGCATTCACCATTCGCTGTGAGGAATATGACATGCAGCACTTGGCTGGTCCAAGCAACAAGAAAGTTAAACAAGTATTGGTCTGATCCAGCCCATCTCAATAAAATAACCGACTAACTCTGATTTAGCATGTGTCATTTAGGAACAGTTAGACACTGAATAACATAAATGCAAGGGAAGAATATGCTATCTCTTCTTTTTCCCTTCATTAAATACCCTCAGATATCCATATATAAATGGGGAAAAAAACACCCAAAAACCCAACAAATGTTTATTGCATCTGTAAATCTACTAATTTAATCTGCTAGCATGATTATGCTATCTAGAAATAAGCAGGAAAAGGTTCCTTCCACCCTCCCCTCCCTCACATTGCCTGGTTATCTTAAAGTAAAAAAGTCTCTACTAAAAGATACAGCTTTTCAGATAAATCCCTAGAAATACAGACATTTCTTATAAAACATTTATATTTAGAGTTCACAGGGAGCTTTATCCCAGCTATCTAATGCTTTTAAAACTCTGGGGAAAAGTTTCCCTCTCTATTAAAGTCCATTAAATTAATTTAAATGTAAAACTCCTGTAAATGAGTTGCGTGTGCTCTTTTGAGACGTTCCCCCCTCTGTCACCCGACGGCCCTGGGATATGTGAGTTCAACCAGCTCAGACCGATTCTACTGCAAAATGTCCTGTAAAAGTGGCAGCTGGTAGTGATAGGTCTGACATCCAGGAGGAAATTAGCATCGCCTAAACTGAATTAGTCTAATGAAACATGATGTAACAATCGCAGGAACTTTTTTTTCCAAGGCTGACAAAGTAAGGCCCTGAGCTCCTCCACCTTCGCTCACCCCCTAATTGAGCGCGGGTAATGAATATACATGTTAACCAGCTCCATTCTTCCTTCTGGGTTTCTCCCTGGTGCTGCCCGCCGCCCTGCACGCCATTGTTTAACAGAAGGGTGCAGGACATAGACTGAAGGATTGCTACCATTGCTACCCAGATGTTTCAAGCCACCCACAGAAAGTCCTCAATGGGCTATAAATTTGTGAGAGGAGAGGAAGATTTGCAAAAGAATTGGAGGCAACCACGGGGAGAAGCTTGAATAAAAGGAGCTCTGCTGGTGGTAGGGTACCAGTAGATGGACAGGCTGAGGGCTTTCCTGTGGCAATCTGTTCCCTGCTAGCCATGAATTTTAACTAGTTGTACACAGAGTGATTGCTTTACGTGTTTAGACTTCTCTTATTGACACACAGACATGTAGTTAAACAAAGGTCAGAATTACCGAAATAGCATAAACTGCCTACACACAACCATTCAGAAAAGGAAGCAGCTGGCTTATCAACATGGGTTTTTTTTAAATCCTTGTGCAATAGTTGGGGATTTTCTTTTCCTTTTCTTTAAATTCCATGTGGTGTTAACTTTCATTAGTGATTACACTTCTCTCTTTATGTAAACAATATGTGCTGCATTTTTTACATTTGTTTTAAGTATAAATTACAAAGAAATAGACAATTCTAACCCTAGATGACTTAGGATAAAAAATTGAGGTCCTGATTCCGTCATTTTTCTTTATACTGAGCAATAATGCTTTCCCCATTAAAGTTCAGTGTGTAGGCTCTCAAAAACAAGAAAGGGCAAGTATTTTTATTTCATTGTAAACCAACCACAGTTATATTGCACCAGCAAAAGCCGTGCATACATGGATGCCAGTGCATCTTGCACCAGTGGGACTCGGCTGCCTTCCTTCCCCCAGGCTTCTCAGCTCCTCGTACTATCCAAACTGCCTCCCGCTGCAGTCCAGTTTATCCACCAGATTATGTTATACATACCCACTAATTATCCACTGATTTCCTATCACATTTATAGGCGGCAGCAGCAGTGGGGTAGGAGATCACTGCTGCTCTTTCTGTCAGAGTTGCCTTGAGAAGGCAGCTGAGGTTATAGTCAAAGAAGGAATAGACACACCTGACTCCAATTTTCCTTAGGTTTTCCTCAGGGAATTTACTAGATAAAAACAGAGGCTCTCCATTTTTTTTTTTTACTCTGGTGCATCACTTTTCTGCATATCGCATTGCAAGAAATTGTTGCAAAGGAATTTACCACCAGAATTATCTTCCTGGGTCTTTCCATGCAGGAGATGGCCCTTAGGTTTTAGTTTTTAACTCAAGGATCATAAAATTTATCTGAAACTAAAATCAAGGAAAATCAGCACGATATTAAAGCTTAAGAAAGTTCCAGTATATGAACTAAAATGTATATTAAAGGAAATTACACTGAGACACCAACTCCTTTTGGTATAATGTTCTCCAGATGATCAATAAAAGCAGGGTGTTGCATCATGGAAGTTTGACCAGTGTAGTTACAGAAGAGGCCTATGCAGTTCATAATAAAAACCCTGTGGGGACAGACATCCCTGTTTCTAAACCGTGGTATTTATCATCAGAAAGGCAAAAACCTATTATGAAACACAGTAACCGACATTAGGGCATATGTATAAGCACAAGATTGAAATACCTTAAAAGACCTGACATAAAACTAAGGAAATGCATATTAGAGGTATTTGTTTAATTTACAAAAAAGAACACAGACTATTCACTTCATATGAAGACTCACCCTGAAGCCACCATACATGACGTGATTGCATGGCAGAGCACAAACGTCATGCCAACAACTCATGCTCTTTGGCCATAATACTTACAATATGATCAGAAGGTTCATGGCCAAGATGAACATAACCAAAGATCCCAGTTGTATCAGTTAAACACGTGCTCCTTGAATTTTACAGAGCATCAAGTTAGCTGATATTTTAAGTTAAATAAGCACCGTCAGCACTGGCTATGTAAGGTTTACTTTCCTTCTTCAGGGCTAAAAATCCTTTCAGATGTCACTGAATATAAGGAAACATTCAAACGAAGAAAGCATTGGACTGGATGTTGAGGAAAAGTAATTTATAGTATTTGTAGTCTTCAAGCCCAGGATGCTGTGATTGCACATGATGTTCCCTATCCCACTACATGCCTTCTATAGGCAAACTCAGTGGATGAGGTTGAGTTTTTAGGTTATTTTTAAAACCTGAATTTTGCATTTAGGGTAAAATTTTTAAGGACAAGACATTTTGAAGTACATTACATCTGACTCAAGCTAACAATGAATTTCTCTGTGGTCTTACTGGATGAAAAGGAAGACTTGGGTGAACCTGTTCTCTTTAATCACAGTGAAATAATACTCTTTGATTTTCAGTGCATGTCATTCACAGTTATTTATAGGACAATGCTGGAAGTCAAAACAGTCATCAAGGGTTAGTAGATATTAGACTTAACATCATACGTTTTCATTAATGGGCTTAAATGAACAAGTAAAGAAATACTTCAGTGATTAAGGCTATTAGAAAACTAGTCACTCATATCAGCCACCAAACACAAGTTTCAAATTTCCATTAAAAAGGTATTTTCTGTCTTAATGAATGATTATTTGGTCACAATATGATTTTCTGAAAACAGCTAAATTATGATGCATCACTAAGTACTGATGGCTCAAAAATTTAATTGCCTGTGTCAGACTCTTTTCCTAAAAATCAGGCGCTAAAATCCAAGCAGCTAAAACTATTATTTCTACAAATATAACTGGTTTTAAGCAACATTATAGTCTTTTAAAAGCCCATTGCCATCTGCTCTGTCAAAGTAATAAATGAAGAAGTTGGATTTACATGTGGCACTCTGTTAAATGAGGTAAAGTTCAGGACAGAGTTTCACTTCCCAGCAGATGGGGATCTCCCAGCAGGGATGGAAGTCAACAAAGAGGGTAGCAGGGGGTTTCCATAAATTCATGTGATCCCTGGGCAGAACTAAATGGATTAAATAACAAGGACTCTAGGAGTTAAGCTGTATCTTGTTATACTACGATGTCTCTGCATATTAGGTACACAACAGTTATTCATCCTTTCTTGATACAGTAGAGAAAGCATGTTATCTTTTATCTTTGAATTTTGAGTTTGTTTTGCCCTGTATCTTCTTTTGGAACTGCAAAACATAAGACAAACTATAAATCTCTTCTACACAATAAGGAGGTATTGAAAAGTCTATGTTATCATAGAAAAAAGCTAAAAGTATCTGTGGTTACTATTCAATGGTTTCACTCAAGTGTCCAAAAAATGCTACAATTCATTGTTCAGTAATATTTGTATCACAGGGATATATGGTTAGATGTTGTTAAAAGTCTTTTTCTTATTATTTATCTTTTTCAGTGGAAAAGTGGACAATTTTGCTACAGAAGTTTCCTGTATTTTGCAAACCTCTATTTATCACCCAGATTCATCACACTCAAGGAATTTAGCAATTAAATGGTAGTGTTTAAAAAATTAAAATATATATGGAGAAATGCTTTGATGACTACAATATATATTTTACAAAATTATTTGTATGTATTTATGTGGGCAAAGAAAGCTTTATTGAGAGTTTGGGTGTTTATTTTAGGACCACTGAGCTTCAACAAAATATCGACTAGCCAGTATTACAATGCATTACAGTGAACAGATATGTTTGCCTTTGAATAGATGTTCATGTTTACTTTTGACAGCATTCCGAAGCAAATCTCTTGAATTTTTTTGCATTGTCTGACATGGCTTCTGACACTTCTGGAAGTGTTAAGGCCAGGTTGGATGAGGCTTTGGGCAACCTAGTCTAGTGGAGGGTGTCCCTGCCTGTGGCAGGGGAGTTGGAACTAGATGATCTTTGAGGTCCCTTCCAACCCAAACCATTCTGTGGTTCTATGATTCTATGATTCCCTGTAACAAACACCTGATCTGGAGTGAAAGTTTTGAGCTTGGGTTGTTTGTTTGTTGGATTGTTTGTTTGGTTAAATTTACTTTGGCTGAAATCATTCAGTTGTTTGGATCATCATAGAATCATAAAATGGCCTGGGAAGGGACCTTAAAGGTCCTCCAGTTCCAAACCCCCAGGGACCAGTACAGATTAGGGGTTGACCTGCTGGGAAGCAGCGCTGTGGAGGAGCTGGGAGTCCTGGTGGACAACAAGCTCTCCATGAGCCAGCAGTGTGCCCCTGTGGCCAAGAAGGCCAATGGTATCCTGGGGTGTGTTAAAAAGAGTGTGGCCAGCAGTTGAGGGAGGTTATCCTCCCTCTCTGCTCTGCCCTGGTGAAGCCACACCTGGAGTCCTGTGTCCAGTTCTGGGCTCCCCAGTTCAAGAAAGACAGGGAACTACTGGAAAGAGTCCAGCAGAGAGCTACAAAGATGATGAGAGGACTGGAGCATCTCTTGTATGAGGAAAGGCTGAGAGAGCTGGGTCTGTTTAGCCTGGGGAAGACTGAGAGGAGATCTCATCAACGCTCATAAATATCTGAAGGGTGGGTGTCTAGAGGAAGGGGCCAGACTCTTTTCAGTGGTGTCCAGCAACAGGACAAGGGGCAA
>VXBL01007355.1:491218-519746 GCA_013400195.1 Aramus guarauna | reverse complement strand
GGACAATCAACTCCCTCGACCTGCTGGTCACACTTCTTTTGATGCAGCCCAGGTTACCATTGGCTTTCTGGGCTGAAAGCGCACATTGCTGGGCCTTATTGCTGGGCCGTATTGAGCTTCTTGTCCACCAACACCCCCAAGTCCTTCTCCTCAGGGCTGCTCTCAATTCATTCTCTGCCCAGTCTGTAGTTGTGCTTGGGATTGCCCCAACCCATGTGCAAGGCCTTGCACTTGGCCTTCTTGAACTTCACGAGTTTTGCACAAGCCCACCTCTCAAGCCTGTCAGTGTCCCTCTGGATGGCATGCCTTCCCTCCAGTGTGTCGACCACGCCACACAGCTTGGTGTCATTGGAAAACTTGCTGAGGCTGCACTTGATCCCACTGGCCATGTGGCTGACAAAGATGTTACATGGTGTCTGTCCCAATACCAGCCCCTGGGGGATGCCACTTGTCACTGGTCTCCACTTGGGCATTGAGCTGTTGACCACAACTCTTTGACCATCCAGCCAATTCCTTATCCACCAAGTGGTCCATCCATAAAATCCATGTCTCTCCAGTTTAGAGAGAAGGATGTTGTGCAGGACAGCATCAAATGCTGTCAGTTTCTCTTCCCTTTTCCACCATTGGGCTGTATTAACAAGGCCACTGCTTCCTTTATCATATCATGGCAATTATGTTCTTTTTTTTGCTGTTTCACGGCATTTGTTTTTCAGCATATGAAAATCAAAGTTTGCCTGCTTATGGTTTCTACAGATCAT
Source organism: Aramus guarauna (assembly GCA_013400195.1). Taxonomy (NCBI): domain Eukaryota; kingdom Metazoa; phylum Chordata; class Aves; order Gruiformes; family Aramidae; genus Aramus; species Aramus guarauna. Next base: position 518,988 of record VXBL01007355.1, on the reverse strand, counting down.
ACAAACTGAGCATTTGTAATGCAGCTGATTTGGGATGTTGTATTTCTCTCAATCACAACTTAAACACAAACACAAGAAAAGTGTTTGCTCCTGTAGCAAAAGTAACAGACATTTGTTTAGTCTGAATGGTATTTTAATTAAGCAAAATTATCTGAAATTATACTTGGTGTTTATATAGAGAGGTATATGGTTTTAGTCATAATACCGATGTATGCACATCCACTCAGATGTATACCTGTACACAAGTTTCAGATGGTTTTAATTAGAGACATCACTACAGGGCCTATGTCACCTGATTGCCTATCTGCTGAAAAGTAGTTTTTTTACTTAGGACCAATGCTTAAACAATATAATTAATATGAATATTACGGATATTAAAACATTATTGTTTATGCGCTTTTCTGTTATAACAGTCTTTTGTACATTTTCTGAGACAAAACCTCGTGCAGGAGAATCTTTTTCCCAAGGAGGGAACGAGTTTCCAGAAGTCCTTTGTTACAATGACAGGCTAGTAATTCTACCCCATCAGCCGTGTTTTTCCCATATTACTAAGTCTTAGCATGTAAAAGAAGTTTAAGGGGAGGATCTCTTTGTCAAAATGAGTTAACTTCATCGTAATCTCAACCAAAATTCTGGCACACATTCATTTTCACGTCTCCTCTAAAAGCGTGTGACAATTTGAACAGCTGTTAACTTTGAACTGACTGGCTTTGGGTCTCCTGAGAAGAAAAAACCCAAGTCCAGGAGTGTAAGCTGACAGAAATAGACTGCCCAGTCTCTGCAGCAGTAGGACCGATTTCCTACTGCAGAAAAATAGTGACCTCTTCAGTGCCCAGACGCATGATGAGATATTGCCACTTGATTTGCCAATGAGCAGCTACAGACAAGATAACCATGACGTGGGGGTAGAGTCAGGCTACCAGCTTTGAACTTCTTGCACATTTTTGTTTTCACACTCAACTGTCTGTCTTTTATATCTATCTCCCTGTTTCCTAGGTCTACCCTGGTTATGAGTGGATGAGATAGCAATTGCAGCTTGGGCATTGAAATAGGTCCTTGTGCTCCTATTTTGTTTGCAATATGCATATTTATTTCAAAGAATACTTTTTAAAGCCTCGACTTTTTTTTTTTTTTTTTTTAAGAAAGCTGCAACAATAGGGAGATGGGTCTTTCATTGGCTTCCCCTGAGGTCAGCATCCAACCTCTATTGTTTTCAGAAATGAAGGATCAAGTTCATGACATGTTTACAAGAAAACACAAAGGGAAGGCAGAAAACATAACAAAGTATAAATATCTCTATACACCTTTCTATATATAAAAGTAAAAACTTTTAAAGCAGTCTGTTTGTTCCTATTTCAAGAAATACACAAATGGTCATATTAACATACACTGTATGAATACACTGTATCACATTGTTTGACTGAAAGGGAAGGAAAAGAAAAGCAACAGAAAGTTTGAGAGCACTTGAAAAGCATGATACAGGATTATGCAGTGCTAGAGAAGGGAATACTGAAGACAGGCTTGGATCCTGAAGTCATTTTGTGAAAGGCTCTTTGTGTGGACTTCTTCAGACAGTGTGGGGCTGTCTCAGAGCATCTCCCTGACTTCAGAATGTATCTGGGCAGTAGATCTTCACGGGAACCACAGATGCAAGCTCACATGGCAGCTTAATCCCTGCATCCCAGTTACTTTTTGGAATGTCTTCCTAGTGTGATTGCATTTTTAGTGGTGTCCTGCTTTTATGAGTCTCAAAAACCCATGCTCCATGATCATGTGGTATTATTCACTGACATGGAATATTTTAAAGTGAGTACCAATTTGTCAAATCCCCATGACTGCCTGCGTCTGTCAAAAGTGCCAGGAAGCTTAGTTCATGTCTGAGTGTCAGTGCATTTACCTCTTCAGTCACCCTTCTGTCTTTTGTAGCTTCTTAGCCCTCACCATATATCTTCCAAATGTGTATTACAGCTGGGAAAAAGGGCAGCCATGAGTTACAATTGATAGTCCTGGTATTTTTATGCTGCGATGTAAAAACATTTTACACTGCTATTTTCTCCTTGGAATAGCCATTGATATCACAAGTAAGGGTTCTTTCAGAACTTCTGCAGTTATTGACTCTCATTTCTTCATAACAAAACCTGATATTTTGCCTTACAGCAAAATCTAGTTAATGTTGTTCAGAAAATAATGCATTTAAATTCTGCCTCCCTCCTGGACAAGGGAGGGTTCCAGCTCCAGGAAAAGATAAGTTTTGTTAATATTTTCATCAAGCTATTTTTAAATGCCTTGGGTTAGACTCACACGAGGACTCAGGCAATGGTGAGAAATGCAGGTCATATCTTCTAGACCTTTTATTAGGACCCACCACCCTGAGTCAGATTAAATTAGGTCTTGTACAGAACACAGGAACAACACATCATTTCAAAGGAACCTCCAGAAAAAGCTTAGTCATGAGGCTATAGATTAGTCTGAAGTAACAGAGTTCGAGCATTAAGCTAGTCATTTAGATATTAAGCATCATGAAGACTTAAATAACTACGTGCACAGAAAGGGGCAGGGCTTTAAGAAACATCACCAACAGATGCCTACGTGTTTTGGTCCCTCAAGCACTGAGACACAGAAAACATATTCTTAAGGTTCTTAAAATCTTGTGTAAGAGCTCCAAATTAGTCGGCAAGGTCTAAACTCTGTCCTAGTCTTTTAACAGAATTAACCTTAAATTGCTTTAAAAGTCAATTGTAACTTGAACAGAGGTGAGCTGTGCAAAATGATCCATGCATGCTGTTTCAATATTATTTCCAAAAGAAGGATTGAAACAAAAAAACCTCCACTTTTTAAAGTCAGCAGCTACCCAAACATTTCTGTGGTAGTTTAATTATCCTTTATGATTTTCCCTAGGGTCAAATTTTCCTTTACATAGTTCATACAGAACTACATTGAATTTGCTGACAAATGCTATATGCAATGTGACAAAGCTGCAAAACAAAGGAGTTAGTGTGATCTTAAATGAGATGTTCATAGAAGACCTTTTACTTTTTAGTTGGCAGATTCCATTGCTTTGACTCAGTGCAAATCTGTAAAACAAGTTTCAGATGTGTGTTCATTATGGTGTCAGGTTAGAAGAAAAATATCTTGTCCAAAAGTGTGCAAAGAATTAAAACAACATTTTCCCTCAGCTGGCTACTTATGAGCAAGATGCTGAAAACTAGAATTATCACTTCTTGGGAGAAGCTATTTTTAAAATTAGTTTTTAATTCCATGGTGAAATAAAAGCAAGTTTTACTGTTCCAAAAGATAAATTTCATTTAGAAAAATAAAAACCAGATTTCTTTCTTTTTATTTTGAAGTGTTCCTAAAGTTACTTTCTGAAATCATGAAGTATATATTTTAAACTTTAACTTTTTACACAGGAATTATCAGTAAAATTGATTTCACTTCATACATTGCAGATCGAGGACAGAATTGATTCAACCGTCCTAGGCCATGTTCACGATCTTTCACCCAAAAATGGTTATTTATAGTTAATGTGAATTTTCACATGCACAATAAAATGGAAGAAAAACATGTAAACACTATCAGTAATTGAGGTAAGCCTTTCATCATGAACTTTCCACTCAGCATGGATGACCAGAACCTAGGAAATGTAACTGTTTTATCAACATTGACTGTAAATATCCATTTACACAAATGTAAGTTCAGAACAAATATGGTAAAGCTCATGAACATATTCTGGATTTTCAGAAGCCTTAATGACAGCAGAAGTGGATCCCTAGCTGCCCCTGACAGTGTTTCACTTAAGTGTTATTTAAAACAAATTTCCAGTGCAATAAAGCCTCTCCCCTCTGCAAACGTAAATTATATTTAATATGCCTGGGAACAAGTGAGGCTGCCAAAGTCTGAGGCAAGCCAGCCTTTATGACTTCAGTCCGTTCTCAGCCCTTGATTACAATTTGATTTCCTTTGGCATCAAAAGACAAACTATTTTAGTGAACAATGTTCTTCCTTTACCAAGAGCGAGCTCTAGTTACTTGGCAGAAGGCCTATTTACTTGCAGACAACATGTCCAACCTCCCAGCAATAGCAGACCCGTGGACTTTGATTTAAAGCAGCACAAAGTAAGAAAAACAGACCAGAATGTATATTGCTCACTTGAGAGGCTTATTGTTTAAACGGCCTACTTATCATTAGACTGTGCTCCAATCCTCAACACTTGCTTTTGTGTACTTTATGTCAGACATATGGTCACGTTGGGATGCTGACAGCAGTTTTAACACTGCTGCACTATACGTACTACTTGTAATTTTTTCTATCTTATAGTCGGGGCTTTCTTCGAAGAAGAAAGTGAATTTTAAATGCTGCTGTTAATAACTGTAACCGTCTGACAAGAAGATATAAAAGTGATGCGTTTGGAATGATGGCAGAGTTCATTCATCTACACTGGGAGTCTCATGGATGTTAAAGCATTCACAATGAAGCATCTATTACAGTAAGAAATGAAACCCTCAAACACTCCTGAATTCAGTAACACAAAATAAAATGTTCCCATGCTCTTAACTCTCTGACCCACCCCACACACCCCCATGTTACAAGGAAAAAAAAAAAAAAAGGATGGGACACATTTCAAACAGACACAAATTTTACTCAGCCTTTTTTGTTTACCTCCACCTTTGGGTAACCGTATATCTCCCTTGGGCTTGCAATAGCATGCTTTTCCCCTTCTCATCACTATCTGAGCAGCAAGAATGCCCTTTTACCTCTGTTTGTTTGGTTTACTTAAGTACCTTAAATCCGATATTGCGATCAGGAGGGAAGAGGAGTGAGACATCGCTCAGGTCCCCAGCAGTCCTGCCCACCCATCCAGGCGGGAGCCTTCCTGCCTGCAGAAGAGCACCAAGGTTTACCTCGCTCTTTCCCCCCCAAATCTTCCCTGGGGCCAAGGCGCTTCCCAAACGGATTAGGCTCCTCTTTGATTTCAGCTGAATTCTACACCTTACAACACCTTATCAGCTCCACTGCAGAGTTAGAAGCTTTCAACAGTAACATTCTCACATTAGAAAATTGTTTCATTTGCAGGAAAAAACACGTGAGGAAATATCCTGATTCAGGGACTGTTTTGTTTAAAAATTTCTGATAGAAAATATTGATGTCAAAACTGTGTTTCATTTTTAGTGATTTTTTTTTTTTCAGTCAGAAGTAGAATAAAAAAATTACAGGTCTAAATCGGAGCACAATATTGCAGTGCTCTCTAAGGAGAACATAGCCATCAGTCTTTCATTTTTTTGGTCAAAATTTCAGTAAATTTTGTAATTAAATAAAATAATCTCAGAATTTCACAAAGAACAGACATTCCAAAGTTTAACCAGTTTCACTCAAGATCAAAATCCAGTTGAACAGAAGAATGAGATTATATAGCCTAACCTCCTTCAGTACTATGGCAAAGAGGCACTCGACTGAAACAGAAATTAACACCACATAATTATAATACCAGGTAAAACAATCAAAATAATTAGGAAAATGACATGTTTACATATCTTGTTGAAAAATTCAAAAGCACATTAGTGAGGAAAGGGAAGAAGGGAGAGAGAGGGAATTATATATGTGTCTGAACTATTATTGATAACAAAAATGAAATTGCATAAGATCATTAAGGTCTTGAGCATTGTGTCACTGTCATGACGAATAAAGAATAAGGTCTGGGGAAAAAAATAAATGTCTCCTGTGCACTCTGAAGATTGTCATAAGTAATAAAAAGAAAGTGCAGCTGGGTGTGCGTTCTGAGAACATGTTCATTGTGAATCTGCTGGAGTAGAACAAGAAGGTAGGCTGGAAGGAAATAATGTTATTATATCTCAGCTGGAAAATTCCTGTAATATTTAAGGGAAAATATCAGGGAAAAAAAAAAAAAAAAAAAGAAAGAAAAAAAAAACCTGCAGGGATTTTTTTAACCATTCCCAGATTTACTGAGAAATAAGAGCAATATAGGGTAATTCAAAAATGCTGAAGGATTATTACTGTGTAGGGTTTAGGATAAATTTTGTAGAAGTGTAATTTATTTTATATGGAATCTTACTGAGCTAACCTCAATGAATTATGGCAGATTTGATTAGCTGGCATAACTCTCAGAAGTCTCTGAATTGCTTGTTGGTTCTGGCAAACAGGAATAATTGGAGAACTGCTACACTGCAGCCATATGCTGGTTTCCATTGCCCTTAAACATGGGGATAGTCAAATACCTCAAAAACGAGCTAAGCAGGATTGTGCACAATTTAACAAAGGGTAATATTCAGAGTCAGTGCTTATGCCCCTGTCACAGTGACATGATCTGTGTGAAACACCGGGCCGATGTTTCTCTGCGGTAAAACAGATTGTCAGGCATGAATTTACTCTAAGGGCATTCATGTCTGGTGTTCCCTATCAGTGAAAAACCACAGAAAGTCAGAGAAACCAGCAAGTAGATGCTTTCTTGGATCATTCACCTGTGCTTTAAGAGACTTGAATCTAAATAATTTCCCCTGTAACTTCACAGAGGCAGTAATCTGAACTCACTTTATAAGAGATTCCCCTTAGCAATTAGTTACTGAATATTATGTTACTGAATATTATGTTACTGGTCCATACCATTCTCTCAGTTAGAGGAATGCCATTTTCCTCACTGGACCACAGATGGAAAGAGCTGCTGTCCCCCAGTGCTTAAGACACGTACAAGAGATGCCGGTCCAAGTCTCAGCCCCAGTGACTCATCGCTTATATGAAATTAAAATCCAACAGCCTGATGGCTGGAGCTCTCACAAAGTCCAGTTTGAAGTCTTGTCATCAAAAGAAAGGACTTGGCTACAGCTTGTAACAGTCAACTTGAACATTCTACTGTCCAGGACAGAAAAAAACAGAAATCAGCAGAAGTATGTTGTGTATGTTTTATGCATCAAGCTCACAGGAGACAGAAGTAGATCGATGGTGCATTTGAGTAGCCATATTTTGGAGGCTGGGAAGCTTTTGTCTCAGTTAGGAAACCTACTGTGGGATGGTCAGCAGGCACAGTGGCTATCTAAGACACCATCAAAGCTGTCTACGCTTAGAAACTCAAATGTTGACAAGGTATTGAAGTGGTCCCATGCAGCTGAGAATGACTTTGAGGGTGTCAGTCATGCCTGAAGGTGAACCTAGGCACTTTTTAGGGAGAGGTAGGTGCCTTTCATCTTGAAGACTCTGGATTTCAGATGGCAATGAGAGCTAAAAATGAACTAGCTCAATATTCTACTCTGCATCCTCCCTATCTCACAGGTCTCCATCATCCTGATAAATACTCTTCTCAGGCTTCCAAAGCTCATTCGCATTCTAAGCAAAGAAGAAAATTACAATAACACCACCATTTTGAAACTTCTAATACAAGAGCCAAATTCATCCCTGATGTGATCTCATTAGCTTAATGAGATTACACCGGGGATGTAATTGTCCCAAGGACTAAATTAAATGAACAGAAATATATGGTTTTTGTAAAATCCTGTAATATGCTGTCATTAACTTTGTTCCCCTAACCACATATTTAACCTCTCTTCCTGTCTCTCCACTCATTCGCAGTGTAAATGCAGCTCATCACCTAGGTAAGATTAAGCACATTAACTACATGAAGGAGTCAGCATGCTGAATTTACCTGTTAATATTTTCTCCCACCTTCTTAATGGACTGATTTCAACTCCATGAAGCAAAAAGCAAATATTGCTTCTCCCCATAATGAAAAGTTTTTTAAAAAAGCATTAGGTACCAGGTGCATTTTTTAATTATATTTTTTTCTTCATTCTCTCTCACTGTCAATCTCCTTCAAACTGGCAAAAATCCAGGGGCTGTTTTGCTGCATCATGTATGAAATGTTTTGCTTCATTGTAATACCAAAGCTGCAATCCTTCTTTCAAACTGTGACTATTAATATGTATTTCATCCTCTGGCTTTCCTGAGCCAAAGCAAATGAACTGTGGCCTCATTGAAATGATACGGTCTCTTGACCCTTTGTGCAGTTTAAAATGATGTAACCTGAACCATTTTAATCTGAAGGCTGGAACAAGTCAAAAGCTGTAATGAGTTCAGGACACTTCAAGACATCAGGAGAGCTATCTTACCATAAAAGATGCATCTTTTGCATATAGAAGCTATAGCATCATATACCTCATGAATGACAGACATAAAAAAACTGCCCAGTAGTGGAATTTTCAACCTCTTCCCAGTGATGACTTCAGAGATCAGATCTTGCACAAGGGATGAAATAATTGATAGTAAAAGTGACACCAGAGTTAAATGCTTCTGCCGTCTTTTCCAACAGAATGAACATTATGGTGAGGCTTTAAACCTGTGCAATTTCTAAACAGGAAGACTATTAAAAACTTAGGGGAAATGCTGCCTTTCAGTGAGCTGGGTTTGTTACAGATTTTGAGAATAATATGTTTGTCTGTCTGGCTCGCTCTGGGATGCCACTGTTGAAAAGAACCTTCAGGTGTGTTTGGACTTCCTTCCCACTCCCACGGTGATCACATCCAGAGATCCCATGGACTCCACAGACCGCAGAGACAAACATTGACTCCACTGAAATCAGTGAAAAATGAATATAAGAAACTTTACATGTTGGTTAGAGTTTTTTTTAAGACCTCTAAACACTTTATAAAATGGGAGGAGTCCAGTCTTACAAGCGGGAAACCTTAGGGATAATGATCCCAGCTTGGAAAGCAATTAAACTAGGCACAAAAACTCTATCCCAAATGTCAAATCCAAAGGATCATCCTATCTTTTTAACAGTTTAAGAAACAGCTTCTGCTCATACTATGCAGTGGTGAGTTGGTGCTCTGTTCTCATCTTGAGAGCTAACAATCCAATGGCAGAGGAAAAAGGCAAATTAAACAAGGCAGAATGAATTCAGGCTGTAGAGCATCCAGCAGAGCTGAACGTAACAAGCTTGAATTAAATAATTAGAATACCAAGGAAAAAAAACCTTTAGAGAGCAAAGGGTTTTCTTGGTCACTGATTGCTATTTTAATTGGTTTGGCCTCTAACGATTTAGAGATGGTCAAAATGCATAAATTTCCCCGAGCTTTATGTGCTTGGCTGTGATGACTGAAGGAGGGAAAAAAGTCCAATTTGCATAGTACATTTTTATAGATGGTTAAGCCTTTAAGTGGATTAATAAAGTTTGGTACTTTTACAGGCGTAGGTTTGTATTAAATGACAGGCATTCAAGTTAAAAATAAAATGAAAACAACATACACACACACTGATTAGAAACACGTACAATACCTATTTACCAAGGTTAAGGTCAAATAGTTATTATAGTCAGATAACCAAAACATCTGCACAGGAAAAGCTTTCAAATTTCACCAAATTATGTATCAAAACATTTTATGGGTCTCGTGGTACTGTTGAAATCCTTGAAGATTGGTGTGTGCTGAAATAGCTTGCCAGCTTGGAACTCCAGCTAAAACCTTTCTGATCGCTATTCTTTCACTTCCCAATTGGGATGCTATTCAAGCTCTTCACTTTAACTCTCCACGCCAATATTTTTCCATTAAATGATGGATTTTTTTTTTTTTACATGATTTGATATTAGAATGGGAGAAATACAAAAGTACTACCTGCCTTCAAACCCAAAAAACCCTAAATCCTATCATGCAAATTTCACCCCTAAGAGGTTTTCACCCATAGAGAAACTATGTATTAAAGAACAAATTATGACTGGATTGATGAGAGTACTTTTTTGTGTGTGTGTGTGTGTGGGTCACAAAGAAAATTTGTGGCCTACTTATAATTCATTTTGAATATGTTTGTGACAAAATGAAAAGAAAAAGAAAATAATTTACAGCTGGATGATAATTTTTTTACATAAAACAAACTGATTTAATTTTAAAAAATCTTACAAATAAACTTTATATCAAAATATCATTTTGAAGTGAAAAAAAAGTAAATATTTCAATTGCATGATGTTAAAATGAAAGTTACTCTACATTGTCAAAAAAATCTATTATTTTAGGACAGAACAACTTAACTAATGAGATTAAAATTCACAAGATGTGACCCAAAACAACATTTTACAATTTTAAAAAGTGAAAACAATTAAAAGTCTTGCTCTGCATTGGCAAACATTACTTTGGGCTACCTCTGTCAGCAGATCAAAATTGTCTTGGTAACCTCTTGGATAAGAATTGCAATGTAAATGCACATTACACTTCCATTTTTTTAAAACAAAGTAATTAACAAAAAAAGTAAAGTACCTGTAGTCTGCCAGTATCTAGATTTATTATATTCATAGTTATGACAGGAGACATGGCTTCAAATTAGTCTAATATTCCCTACAACACTTCAGTGCAGTGATTTGAGTGTCTGAATGACAAACTGAAATTTTTCCTTTTTTTTACCAATAAGACAAAGCACTTAATTCTATTTTTATGTATAGCTTTACTTACATAAAATTGCCTTACTCAGGGTTTGACTTTTATAAGCACACAATGAAAAAGGAACATGCATTTCCATTCCTTAAGGTGCTCATATTATATGCCCAAATATACCACTCAAAAACATATGTTACACAGACTTTTTTTTTCTGAAGAGTATTTCATCAGTAACTGAATGTGAATCTTCAAAACATAGGGAAAGAACTGTCAAAAAATGAGCTGCTCAAGAACAATACAAAGCAGACCCCAGAATTTGACTGAAGAAGCTTGCTTCGTGCAAGCACCATGTCCTCCTCCTTTTAAACAATTAAACATCATGTCTATATAGAAAAGCTAGTATTATAGAATTGGATTAATTTAGCTACAAATAACTCGATGGACCCTTTGAAGGACAATTACGTATCTAAACTATTAATCAAAATAATGAATCAGTATACAAAGTCACTGATGAGCAGTATTTTATAGTATTTTAATACTCCTATTAGCAGAATTTCAGTCTTTGCGGAGGCCCTTGTACTTGCAAAATTAAATTCAGGCCTAGGGAGCACTGTTGCTTGAAGAGCACTGCTGGTAATGCCCTGCAGGGAAGCCAGTGCAGCCAGCGCTCCGGTTTGCCTCCGTACCTCTCACACCGACATCAACACTCCAGCTGTTTCCAGCTGTGTTCAGCGTGCACACGGTGAGGCTCTTAGTTACGACAGCAAGCTTTGTTTCATAGCTTGCATTTGGAATGAGGTTGCAAAGGGTTAGCCAAATGTCAGTCAGGTGGTGTCTGCTTTGGTTGCATAAGTTGCGGTGAATATCTGGGAATCCCTGAGAAAGTCAAAGGAAACGGCTTTGTGGGCGTCGCTTCAAAGGGCTGGGATGGACAGTGTGCTGGATTCTTTTTCCCAACAGCATCTAAATTTGTCTCCATTGTTCTTTTTTTTTCTTTTTTTTTTTCTGCTTAGTACTAAACCTGGATCGCAGCCAGCGGAGGACAACAATATCTTGACAGAGAACCTCATGCATCCCACACGGGTCATCTACATTGTCTGGGATCCATGTGCATCAGAGATTACAACAGTGGAAAACAAAAGAATTACGCAACAGAAAGGTCTTGATGAGAGTAAACAAGAGAAACGTGACTGACTGCTGAAGCACTTTCCTGCCTGTAGTTGAAGCAGAAGGACAAGAGGAGGTCCACCCTTTAAATCTTCTCAGACAGTAACATAAAACTGCAGCAAATAAGCAACCGGAGTCTCATGTACTGTTGTCCGGTGTTTCTGTTTAGTCAGTACTGTTCCTTAGAGCAGAGATAAAGGACTAAATCGTATGCAATTTCATACAAAAACATGCATTTGTTTTAAGATCCAACTGATAACATTGATAAAGTCTTAGGTAAATTAAAAGTGTGTTACTAAAGTCAATGCTGTTTTATTCAAAAGGAAAATCAACCATATCCGTGAGAGTGCTTGACTGAGAGGAGGACTGTGGGACCGTTCAAATCCTGGTCTGTTCTGAAAGAGGTCACTTGACCTCACGTTAGCCGTCAGAGTGGTGTGGCCAGCCTAAGCTAGCTTAGAGCCCTTGGCACAACCACCCCGTAAGCACCTGCTCTGCAAATGGTTCAGCTTGCCAAGGCTTAGCAGGCTCCCCAGCCCCAGCAACGCGTGCCCGTGGTACCATTGCCCTCACGCTTAAGGCATTGCCCGTGGCACCATTGCCCTCATGTTTAAGGCATTGCCCGTGGCACCATTGCCCTCACGTTTAACCCTGCCTTTAGCTCTGCACATGCCAGCAGTGGACCATCCCAGCTCTGAAGGAAGGGGATTGCAAAGTCGGGAGTATTAAGCTGGGACTGGCTCCTGCTCACACTCTTCTTCTGCAGCTCCTCGGCAACAGCACGTTGCTTCAGCAGGCACTCTGCTCCATGTAGTAAGGGCAGACCCACCCAGAAACAGGCGGAGAGAGGGGTTGAATATATAAAAAAATTAGTGGGGAGCTTACTATCCAGAAGCGCTTAGAAAGATGCTGCCTAGTGACTTAAGATGTTGGGAAGTCTCAAGACACACCAAATACTGAATTTTTCTTACCTGACTCTATGCATGCAATGACTATTTGGTATAGTCAGTCTTTAGTCTCTTGCCCTTTTTTTTTGGTAAAGCTTGCGTTGGCTGTGTATGACCTATGTTTTGAGATATCCCTGCGGGAGGTGCATGTTGAAAGCAATCAGAGGTAGCTCAGGCATTGGATTTAAGCAGAATTTAGGCATATACGACAAAGATGTAGTATTCTGAAAAGCCGTTTTCAGCTGCCGCCTAATCCTGGAGCTACCTAAACTGCTTTGGTAAGTACATGGAGTTTTGTGGCAGTCCAGAATGCAGAGAAGTATCTCTGCTTTCACAGGACTATGTTAACAAATACATTCCTCTTACCTAAACCAGATTAGAATTAAAATATCAGATGCTTCTCTACCTATTTTGACATCATGATCCAATAAACATTCTCAGAGAGTATCTAGTATCCACACACAGCATTAAGACCCACACAAAGTGTGCTGCTTCCCTTTAAGATAAAACCTAATGTTTGTTACATTCAGTCAGGATGCAGAAAATAGATTTAGCTGCCTCCCCTATTGAACCAACACAAATCCACAATTATCATCTCCCCTAAACAATGCTCTAACCACCAGGATACAGATTATTCAAAATAAGGGTAGTCTCAAACCAATGCTGTTGAAGCAGTGCCACTGTGCACAATAGTTAATTGCAGCCAGCAGGTCAGAAGAAGTCTTTATTCCCCTTTATTTGGCACTTGTGAGTCTGCATCTGCACTGTCCAGTTTTAGGCACCTCTCTGCAACAAAGATGTTGAGAGGCTGGAGCAAGTCCAGAGGAGAGGCAGTAAGGTGAGTACATGGCATATGAGGAGAAGCCAAGAGAACTGGGTTTGTTCAACCTTGAGAGAAGGTAGTGAAGGGGAAGTCTTACTGCTCTCTGCAGCTGCCAAATGGGAGGATGCAGAGGTGATATAGCCAGGCTCTTCCCAGAGGAAGAGCACTGAAGATCTCACACACTGATGGCATGAGAAACTATGCACGCAAGTTGGAAAACAGGAAATTCTCTTTAGAGGTAAGAGGGGAAAAATGTACCACAGAGATGCTTGGACACCTGAGCAGGTTGCCCAGGAATCACTACCTTTGGAGATACTAAAAAATATACTGGGCAAGTCTCCCAGCAACCTGATCTAACGGATCCTACTTTGTGGAGGGGACTGGAGATGATGACCTCAGGAAGTCCATTCCAACCTCAGTTTTTCTGTGATTCTGTGACTCTATGAAAAGAAAGAACGACAGATGGCCTGCTGTAACCTCATAGTTGGAGCACTTGGTTTGCAAGAGGAGATCTGAATTCTGGTCCCTAGAACCAATGTCTACTTATATATGTGTATATACACACATAGGCACAGAGGGAGGTGTTAAAGCTCTGTTAAAAACAATGGACAAAAATGAACCACTCCTTTTCAAAATGCCGCGTGTTCCTGCCTGCCGGACAGAGCTTGCATTCAGGGCTGCAGATTGCACACAAAGAGGAGCATCTCTAGAAACTGCAAGTGAGAAAACCAGTGAGTGGGATTTGAGACATATCCCCAGCCTCCCAACTGGTTAGATTTAAGCAGAATTACACCCATTTACTGACCTCAGGAAGCTCTCTTTATTGAAAGACACCTAATTTTCTCCATGCTTTTGTACAAGAAGCCTGTGCGCCTCATTCCCACCCAAGTCTTTGGGTGCCTCAACTGAACCATTCCCTAGCACTTATTAGATTTCCTACAAATGTACCAATAGTCTTGAAAAGTTTCTGCTTTCTGTGAACTAAATTCACAAGCTTTCACCTGTTATATGGTTGATTTTTAATACACTTTACAAAAAGGCATTTTAACCCTCTGATCTTCAAGTCAGTAGACGTATTAGCATTTAAATTATCAAAGTGGACACTACCTCATTCAGAGATAGCCTGATCTTTACACATACATGCCTTATTTGATATCATTGTTCTCTTGCAGTTTCCCCATAAGTGTGTATTATCCGTTATCTCTTGTCTTACAATGTATTCTCTTGAGAAACTGTGAAAGGGAAAACCAATTTCCAGTTCTGTGGTTTTTTTTAAAGACCTCACCATATGAGGTCTTTGTTACGGCTGCAGGCCCCAGGTGCTATAGTTACATGATATTATTTTATTATAATCATTGATATTATTATAGACTTTGTAAGAAAGAGGGAGGTGTAATTACCAAATTAAGCAGGAAGATGGTATGGTCAGCGAGGACTGAAGCGTGAGGAAATAGTTTCAAGAAAAGGGAAAACTGTTTTTATAGCTTATTAAAAACAGGCATCAGCATTTCACCTTCTTATATACCCGTATAAATAGAATAGACTTCACCTATGCAAAAGCCTGAAAATGAGCTCAGCATGGAAATAATATTTTGCTTATGCAAATCTATCATAAATCATTTTAAAAAGATTTTCACCTTTGCTCCATGTAATTAATTATTGAAATAATGCTTCTCTTACTGTTCTTACCATTCTCACTGAGTGTGGATTTTCTGAACTATATATTGCTCATGAATCAGTACTGAATTTGACACTAGTCATATAAGAAAGTAGAGGTGGATGTTTAAGAGATTTCATGCAGGCAGGAAATGCTGATATGTTACAGAACAAAATAAATTTCCCACCGTGATAGGTGGGTTGGAGTCTATTTCCAAACTATAGCAGAAGTCTCCATCTTAATGTCGCTAATCATATTAGCTAAATATCACAGCAGGTAAAATGAGTTTTCAATAACACTGCTGAGTAATTTTCCAGCTAGTTTCATGCTTGGGATAATCTTATTTTTTTCTTTGTAAGTTTTGCATGGATATACTGGGGCAATTATCTTCAGGCATTTGGAAACTAAGCTAGCACAGCAGCTTGCCAGTCTGCCTTAGTGTGACCCACTGTGGTGTTTATGTTCTGCATGCCAGTTGTTATTAGCTCACATGTGTGTGGAATACCGTTTTCCTCTTTATTGGTTTAGCATAATGGTATACCACGGGGAGTGTTTTTCAGAAGGGACAGGATCTGAATATAAAGGCCACCCTTCAAAGCAGGTATTTATTATCCATATACAGGAAATTTCATTCATTCTTCCCGTTTTATTTTATTCATGAACACCAAAATAGATATCATGGAGGAGCCTAAAGATGAATAGATAATGGAGCAAAAAATTACAATTATCTTCCAAGCAATCACAGTTTGCTCAGTGTTGTCTATAAACATTTTCCCAATCTGAGGCATTTGTACAATAAAGGCCAGATTAAGACTGTCCACCACAGGAGAGGATAAATTTCACAGTAAATATCTTGGTAAATTCAACAAGTGCAGGCTTACAGTGCTCAGTGTCCTCCTCTAACACTGTGGTTACATCCCTCTTAGAGATAAGGCTGACTTAAATATCTCTTTACTTCCCTGCAGTAAAGCTGCCTCCAGTCTATCCCTTCAGTTGGGCATGGTAGTCAGGTCAGAGAACCATCCAGGTTTAAAAAAAAAAAAAAAANAAAAAAACAAACAAACAAAACCCTCACAAAAGTTATTTTTCCTTTATCCTAGTGTAGTGCTTACTCTGCCTCATAAAAAATTGTAGCAGAGCCACACAGGGAGCAACGCATGGGAGCAACAATAAGGCAGGGATGGCAAGGTAAGAGCTGTTTATGTCCACAAAACTGCAGAAGAATGTGTGGGTAAACAGGACCCAAAAAGAGAGAAAAGAGAAAGGTGTCTTGTCCCCAGATTTACCCAGAATTTGAAGTTTTCACTAAATTGAGAGTCAATAACCTAATATGAATGAGGAAATGGAAGCCAAACCTCATTCTGCATCAAGATCACATACCTCAGGCTAGATCAGGGATGAGCGCAAGCCCATGGCGAGGGGCTGCAGGTGCATGGAGGTCTCCTTCTGCTCTTTCTCCACTCAGCACAGAAGGCAGAAGCCCCTGCACTGCACTGGGAACATGCGGGCTCCGGTCCTGCAGCAGAGGAGTGGACAAGTCGCCTAAAGCCACTTGCGGCTCTCGAGACGCAGACCTGCGGGCGTGCGGAGGGGAGTGTGCTCCTCTCGGTCCAGTCCTTGGAGACTTCTTACGTTAATGCCTCGGCTTTGCCTAAGCATGCCAAAAAAGTGTCAGACCAAAGGAGCAAAGAAGTAAAAACTGCAGGGCTAGAAAATATAAGCAGTCTTGCTCAAATGAGCTGTATTAATCTAAAAAAAACCCCAACAAACAACAAACATCCATAACTTGGAAAAAGACTAATAATGCAGCAAGAAACAAATTTTTGTTCCAATCTAATGTTACTCTGCCTTTCTTCCCAAAGTCCGTGAAGTTTCAGTCTAATCATGCAGTTCATATCCAAAGTCCTCTGTAGTATCTGGCAAAAATGGGAGGAAAATGGGTTTTGGCCTAATGTCCCTCATCGTATGCAAGGATACACTTACATGGAAGGCTGCAACAGTTCACTCAGTGCTGATACGCTTTGAAATAGGGGATAAATATGCATA
This sequence comes from Aramus guarauna, assembly GCA_013400195.1. Lineage (NCBI taxonomy): Eukaryota > Metazoa > Chordata > Aves > Gruiformes > Aramidae > Aramus > Aramus guarauna. The sequence continues at coordinate 501,981 of VXBL01007355.1, read as the reverse complement.
TTGTTCATTTTATTTTATGGGTTAAATGTTAAAATACAAAACAGAGAAAATGCTTTAGGAAGGGATTTGAATAAGGACAAGCAGTTAAACTGCTAAACATAAAGAAATTAAGAGATTCTGAACAGGTATGACTGTAAAAACCCAAATGGACAGAAACCCTCTAATTTTGACCCACACCTACCTCTTGATCTAAGGTGAGACTCCAAACCCCCAAAGCCTAGTTTCCCACAGATTTGGATCGTGGTTCTTTTCTCTTTAAACTGAATTAGACTAAAGCTGCAACTTAATTTTTGTATATACTTTTTATATACCTGGTAGTCCATGCAGCAGAAAGACAATTGTATGTCCTGACTGTGGGGAAAACTTGAGTCAGTGTTTGTGCCTCATTAGACGTCAGAGGACCAGCCTGTTAGCTGTGAGTAACATCATGTGTAGGTTTCTTGATCTCCAACAAAAATTACAAACAATGACTAGGATGATTATGATTTGCTTGGGGGTTTTTGTTACGTGTTTTTTTTTTGTTTGTTTTGTTTTGGTTTTTTCTCTCCAGTTAAGCCACTTATAACATACTTTTCCCAAGTCCTCTGATCTTTTCCTGAGTTCATGCCCCATCCCTTATCCTCACTAAGGGCATTAAGCAGGTTCTCTGCTTGGCTGCTATTTTTGAGAACCACGTGAGAAGTCTGTATCTTTCATACACCTACCTCTCTGTCTGATTTGGAAGTTGGCCAGTGGGTTCCAAAGTTATTAAGAAGAGAAAAATGAGAGTGAGCAGAGTGACAGGCAATATGGTGACAGCAGCTTCACTTCTTTTGGAAACCAGACAAAAATAGATGCTTGCATATCCTAAATGTCAAAATTAAGTGGAAAGCAACATTTCTGGGCTTCCGGACTAAACGGAAACCAGATGTTTCAGGGTTATTTTCTCTGGTCCTTCAGAGAAGAGTTGCTTTGTCAATAAGTTGCTTCCTCTGTCATGGCCTGAGCCTTTTTCCGCTGGTATTCAAGTGCTCTTAAGGCTGTGGGGGCAGCCAACAAACCTTTCTCCAGGATTTTGGGAACTCATTGTAAAAAAAAAAAAATGTTCAGCACAAATAAGTGTGAGCTCATATCTTTGAGTTTTAAATCCGTTTTCTTCTTTCAAACAAGAACAGCCAAATCCTGAGCTTGTCTAAATCAGCATAGAATCATTCAGCAGCACAGTGCCAATTTAAACCAGTTGAGAGTCCTTGTATGTACAAACAGATGATTTCCCACACACGTCAGGTTTGATAGTTGTGCTGGCAAAAGTGTGGAAGCCAATTCTTGTTTGGATCTTGCTATTGAAACAAAGAAACTGGTCTTGGTTCTCCAGCCTACTGATTTTCTCCTACAGACAATCAGCTGTTAGTCCCCGAGAATGGGAGTGTTGTTCAGGTACTGGGGAAGGAAAGCTTCCGAAAGGCCAAATTAAAATAAAGTTTCTTTTACTAAAGTAAAAGAAACAGCTTTAACTGGTCTCTCCCTCCCAACTAGGTGATGTTTCAAAAGAAATATTATCTTTTTTTTTTTTTTAATTAAATCTAGGATAATTGGCATTCCATCAGCCTTTCTTCTGATAGGAAGATAAGAAATAAAATTTATTGAGTAAGATAAACATCTATTAATTCAACAGATTGTTATTATATGTTGGAGATGGTTAGCTCTAATCTGGATTTAACACAGTCCAGTTTGGAGAAGATTTATGCAAGAGCTGAATTTTACATGCTAAAAATTATCAAAAGACATTCTCGCCATCAAGGAATCAGTCTTCAGAGGTTCACACATGCATTTAACCTTACATGCTACAGTCATGAGACAAACCAGGATGTGCAGAAGTTGAGCCAGCCCCTCTTTTGCAGGAAAGGACTGTAACTGGTATAGCTGAAGACATGTGTATTCTTTGAATCCAGGTCGTAGTGTCAGTTCCAATGTCTATACAAGCAACAAAATTCCTTACTCTGTAATGGAATAGGTCATGTCAATGATTTTTCTGCCATCGTTATTTTATTTTTCTAGATCAAACATCACGATGAATTACAGATGAAGATTTGGGGGGTTAGCATATTGTCTTAGTTTCGGCATTTTTTTTTTTTTTAAATATTTCCTTTATTAAGAAACAACTTGTAAACTGAAAGGGGAGAACAACATAAATTACATGAAATGCTAAACTATAAATTATTGAAAAATATCAACAAAATATGTTTAGGTAGATTTCACAATATTTAACAAGCAAGAGAGCAATTTACACACACAGAGGTAACAACAGACACAACAAAATAATTACTTTTGAACTTTTTCATTTTTATTTATAAGGCAGTACATTTCATGTATCACAGCAGATCCTTTACAAAGATCATCACAGATACATATGAACATGGTGAAAACTAAACACAAGATGAATGAATCCTACTTTAAGAAACATGAGGTCCTTCCAGGAATGTATCATCTATTTTGATTTATTCTGCAATGATAGTAGTCTTTTGACATACTTGTTATGTGGCTGAAGAACGTCACACTTGGATGTCCTGCTTTAACACACAAAAGACACTGATATCCTAATAATAAGCATTCTAAAATGCCTTATTACTATGCTAGGTCCACTGGTTTCTCATGTCTGGTCTCAGAGATGGAGACGTTAATTTTCTTTTCATAAAGAGAGGATTTTATAATGGCCCGTATGTAAAAATCAACCTATCCACATTTTAAGAATCCCTCCTATGACTCTTATTTCGTGCAAAGCTGGCGCTTAGTTTGCTGACATTCTTGTTTCTTGATTTGGGATCTTGCAATAGAAACAATCTTGTGATCTGTATTTTTTGTACGCTTCAGGAGAGTCACGGGAAAATGTATCTCACGTGCAGAATCCTTTTTATGACCATGACCACTCGGTCCGAGTCAGCTGGGTTTGCTTTTTTAAAAAATGGAGGCAATGCTATGCCCTATCTCATAATGATGTTGTGCAGCTGCGCACAAGCTGAGTTCCTATTAATGTTAAAATAAAGTTTGACAGGTGCCATGAACACAGTATTAAATGATTTAAAAGCAAGATTTAAACTAAAGAAACTACAATTCCCCTGCTTATGTTTTAGTGACCAAATCAAGCAGTCTGTAAAGGGTATTCCTCTACACGTATTCTTCTTATCAGTTGTCCAAGTGTGGGTTTTAGGTGAAATTAGCATTTCAGTAGAAAAAATATCAATATAGTAGGAAACTATTTTGCACAGGAGTTATAAAGGGTTTCAGTCTTCTGAAACACCTACAAATTTTTAGAATATCACAGAATTTCAGAAAGACTAGGAAAATTTACCTGAAAAAATGTTTCCTGACAAATGGAAATAGATCTGTCTCTACCAATGTGCAGGATCAGACCCAGAACTAATGGAGCTACTTAAAATTGAAGGTAGATATCACAAGCAAACTAGGACAGGGAAGGCATACAAGGAGAAGTATCACTCTAAGTTTGATTAAAATGCATACCCATTACCTCATGCCTCCACTACTACGCTGCAGCGTGCCTTCATAGGCATTACTTGGTTGTCCCCACCAGACTGGCCTCATCCACAGTGCATGGCATTTGCTACGGGTCTCCCCTCTGCCCCATTGTGGTGGTTCTAGAACAAAATTTTTTTTTTTTTTTTTGCATGTTTTTTTTCCAGTTCAAAGTGTTCAATGTATTGTGAGATCACCACTGCGGTCCACCAGCACAGGTGGCAGTTATGTGTCACATACTAAGGAAGTTGTTGCAGGCCCTGGGGCATGATGTGAAGGCATTTGGAGTGTTTGAGAGTGCAAAACTTGCCAGGACCATAAAATAACCAAATTTATTGAAATCTTGTCTATTTTTCCTATAATGAGGGGCTTTCAAAGTGAACTATCCCCCAAACCATAGCTGGGTTTTGTCTGATGGAGAGCTATTAGCATACTTCAAAAGGAAGCCAGGGAGTGAATGAATAGTTCCAATCTGCAAGATTTCAGGCCATTTCACTCAGTGTGGTTTCTTATATGGATGGACAAAACAGTCACATTGCAGCTGTGAGAAGGAATGAGGGCATTTGGGATGCTATCCCAGTTACATGTCTGCAATCAGGACCCTACCACTGTTCCTTTACCTCCACCCACATGTCCTTGTTCGGTTCATACCTGGATAAAAAACAAAGCAGCACCTAGATGAAAATGACTTATAAAGGATGAGAATGGGTGCCCTGTTCAAACATTCAGAGCTAAGGATATCAGATAGGGGCAATGAGAGAAATATCCTCATAGCACTCCTTCAGAAGCTTGTCAGATCAAGTTGTAGGGAAGGCATGGCTATTTATATCTATAAACACAATACCACTAAACAGACATTAGATACCACTATGCAATGCAGACGGATTGAACATGAACAGCAGTATGCCATGTGAGACTGTAGAATGAAACCACAAATGTAAATATTAAACTTTGCCCAGACAAGCACACCACTGGTGCAGGCAAGTTATTACTTCCCTAAATACTATTTACCAATGTCTGACTACAGTAACCAAATGTTTGGTTTGAACATGTATTTTAAAGGTTGCCTTAGCTCAGCTATTCCAGTAGCCCTGTCACGAACAAAACCCCAGCCTAGACAAGACCTGCAGCTGGGAATTTTTAGGGAGGGACTTCATGTATTTATACAAAGCATTGAGGCTGAAGACCTGACTAGGAGTGCTGGTGGGTGACTGCAATGTAAGTGATTCTTAGAGTTCTGTTTAATTGCACTCTTCAGGTAAGATTTCGTTCTTTACTGGAAAACTCCTTTTATACAAATTTCTTAGCATAAAATAATATCAGTTATTTTTCACATATATTTTTCCAAGGTGTGGACTAACTCCATTAGTGAACAAAGACTGGAATAGAAAAAAACCCAAGCAAACAAACAAAATGAGGGGAGAGTGTGTGTGATTGAAGTTAAAAAGTACATAAATCACTTCAGAAATATAATTTGCAAATTCATTGTGTGAAGTAATTAATCAAAGCATGACTGAGTTATAGTACTTGAGAGACTTTGATCTGACAACTGGAAGAAATAAAAAGAAACTACTGGGTATCAAGCTACAGTGTTAGGACATAAAATGTTTCTCCATGCTAGTCACAAGTTTAATTACTTCTTTTTTTCCACTGACAGACCCAAATTAAAATAAATGGGCCACATCGAGAGAAATTTCAGATGCATGGAGTGCTTAAGAATATATTGTTCCCATAATACAGGAACACCATGGAATTTATTAATAAAGCTGTTCAATTTTCTTTCTTTCACTGAGAATTGTATTGGGAAAGTAAAATAGAATACATAACATTTTCTATTTTAGATTATTAATTTAGAGATTTTAAAGTGTTATTTTTATATTTACGAGAGTATATATGTCTACCCAGATTTACAGAAGCATGTGACAAGAAATATAGTTATGGTAAAAAAACCCACAGACAGTAGTCAAATATTAACTGAACTGCCTTAATACTGTCATTCCATACACTCAATATGAAGAATTTCAGTTTGAGTAACTCACAGAGATTGTTCTGCTAATCTGTATAGGTTTGAGACAGCTGGAAGTGACTTAAGATACTTTTAAAGTAACTAAATTCACTTTTAGAGTGACTAATTGCAAGAATAAAAATGAAAACAGAAAATATTTTGTGTAAAATGTATGCAAATCTATGTTACAAATTTAAAGTTTTTATGACGTAAATGACATTATTGCTGAAGGAAATTATTAAATCAATATGTACTGCTACCATACCCTGTGAAACATGGCTGCAGCTGGTCCATCATACTGGAACCTATATCAATAAGCAGTCAGAAATCAGCATACCCAGGGTCAATATTTCTAGTCATTTGCTTTAAACGAAAAACCACAAAGTTGAAAAGAAGTGTCATTATTACATCACCTGTATTATGGCTTTCAACACTATAGGAGAAGTTTATTGCCTAGTCTGTATCCACTAGTATGGACAATTATTATGTATCAAAAAAAGCAGACAAATTATCAGCAACATGCAAGAGCATTCCCCCTACCATCCTAATCCTGGCTGATAGGAATGTGTCTTGAATTGCTCTTTAGTCTCCAGGGTGATGATCTCACTCTTTCCCTTTCCACTTTCTCATCCTCCCAAAGCTACCTTCCAATGCATTTCTTATAGAATCTTTAAGCTTGGAAAAAACCTCTAAGATCATCAAGTCCAACCTCCGTCTGCTTCACACAGTCTCTTACCTTCTCACAGTTTTCTACCCTGAGTTATCTGTAATCTGTACACAGCGATCAGCAGAGACAACCCATAATTGCTTACGTTAATGAAGAAGTAGGAAAAAAATCCTCCTTTTTGTCCATGTGAGTGGCCAGCCAAATACAGATGCTTCATTGGCTGCTGCCGCCACTATTTAGCCATAACTCCTCTGCATACGCTACACGCAACGGCAGTGCAGGAGGCTCATTCTCCTGTCCCTGCTGACTAAATTGCGTGAGCGATTATGCAATCTTACAGCACTAGGCTGCAGAAACACTCCTTTTTGTGTGCGAGCCTGCAATGCCTGTGGGTAGGCTGGAGTTGTAGGAAAAGGTGAACTGTGTAAGAGGAGAGTAGTAGTAAAGGTACTAGCACTTCCTCTGGGAAACATACCTAAAAGCCAGGCAATTCAGAGGATGTGAACACCTTTTTTTTCTGTGCAATTCACTAGTGAAATTATCCTTAAATAGGGCTGTTTTAAAGCAGATCCTTCATTCTTAAAAGTCGGAGACTTTAAGGTCCCCTGGGATGCACTGGCGTCTTCAGATCTTATTTACTTCATAGCAACGAAGGAGCCAGAAACTCACATGGACTATCAAGCCTGAAGTATCAGTCCTAAAGCAAAAAAAGTATAATCTTTCTGCAGACAAAACCGAAACACAATCTTAAAGCAATGAAACATCTCAATTGCAGTTCTAGACACAATGTGCTTTGCAAGCGCCAGCCTCACCGTATCCTTCCTGAGGCCCTGCTTCCTTCCAGACACCGGTGCTTGTTCGCAGGCGCCCGATCTCAGCGCTCAGAGTACGATTTGCTGAGTTCTCGTGTCACCAAAGCTTTGTTTTGCCATCCAGCCGTTCCCACAATTTTCCAAAGGTTGCCTCGATCTCTTGCAAGGCTATGAAAGATGGTGGAGCAGAGGTGAACAGGAAAACAGAGACTATTTGAAAATAAAAACAAATTTAAAAAAAAACAACAATTAAACAAAACTCTTGACTCCTTCCTTGCTCTACGTGAATTTATATAAACAAACAAGATTAGGAAAGGCCATCCCTTAGACGGATGTACTCTTGTTCATACAAGTTTCTTTAAAATGTGTATGTATGTCTAAAATCCTAAGACATAAGTAACGATTTTCTTTTTCAAGATTTGCTTGTCTTTCACATAAGTTCGCTGAGAAAAAAATCATGAAAAAAAAAAAAGCTTGTCTTCTCACTCACAATGAGGAACTAATTAAGTAGTTTTCCAGAAAAACTTCATCGGGGGAAAAACGAATTGCAAGGTTGCTTGAAAAATAAAACATCAGACAATCCAAAACATCATTAACCCTAGTTATATATCTTAGAAATTCGTTCATATGTACTTTCTTCAGTACCTCACACGCAGAGGGAAGATTACATGACTGTAGCCTCCTTCCTCCTGCCTCAGCTCCGTTTTCTTTCAATAAATGTGTTTACTGTGAGAAAACAGAATAGAAGTATTTGATTCAGAAGACAAACCTGGAGGGAGGATGTAAAGGGGCAGGAAAGCAGTGAAAAGCGGGCAGAATAGGGAGCTTTGTGAATAAAAGGGAAAGGTAAAGGAACATAAGAAAGTAAAATACAGAAGTGGAGAAAGGAGAAATAGTGAAATGTCATATCAAACGGTAAAGAATATTTTTTTTATAACAACCTAGCTTTTAGCTTTAAAGGACAATGTCTAAATGTTGCATTAACTAGTGGTTGGAGCTTTATTCTGTCTATACAAATAAAACTGCCATAAGCACTGGTACCTCTGTAGCCACGTTTTGTTTAGTTTGGGGTTTTGTTTGTTTGTTTGTTTCATTTTCTGATCTGTTTCTTTTTGTCTGTCACAGAGGTGTAATATTCTTCTCCATTAGATGAAGCACTTGGAATTTTTCTAAATTCTTATGTTGTCTTATTGCAAGTAATGCGAGTGTTTCGTATGTCTGCAGGTATTTAATCCTGATTTTCCTTCTATTGTCATTCAAACTGCGTAACCCTCATTTCTCACACAGAAGTGAACAACGTTCCACAAAAGTGAGCGTCTGTTTCTTTCATCACTTCACTTTACCAGCAAGTTATTTCCAGAATCTTCTGTCCTCTATCCTCTTTTGCTTAAAGGAATGCAAAATTACTGATATGATTGCTAGGAATTCTTCTCCTTTAGCAACCTTTGAGGCTCCTTGAAGCTGTTGATTAGCTGAGAGGCATCCAGTGAAATCAAGTCATTACAGAGGAGGTACATCACCATCCCTGGTTTGCCACTTTCTGAATTAGGAGCCTTTATGACATCAATATCAAGCCTTATGAAAAATATAATTGCTCATTCTTTAAATAAAGTCTTCATCAAAGACCATCTCTCTGTCTTAGGTGGCTGTGTATATATGCAATTTGTTTATTTTGTTTTCAAAATTGAGTAGTTTATCACAACATATGTGTCATTCTATATCATTACCTGCGGCTCAGAAGACGTCATTCTGTTTCTATATGGTGGACATGGTAACAACTGAAAACTTCCGATAGCATGGATCCAACCTCTTTTGATGTCCTTTTGCCTCATAGTCACAGCTGGCTCCTCCTCAGTACTCTCTGATTACTTTTCCATTGGGTTCCATGGTGCTCCTCCGTGAATCTGAGCTGGGGAAATGTCTTAAATGTGGTTGCTCAATAAATAATTTTATTCTTTTTTTTAATCTTAAAATTCATGGGAAATCTTAAAAATAAAATTGCCAACTTTTTTGTGAAATTCCCTACAGGATCAAATTTTATGGTCCTCATCTTACAGTTAGAAAACAGAGAGAGGAAGATTAGCGCCCGAAGTCAAACACGGGAAAAATGTGGTTGTATGTGGAATAATACCTGAAAGTCTTGGGCAGCATTCCCTCCTCCCCATCCTCTTAGGTTAGGCTTACAACTCAAGCTTGTGGCAAAGTACTTAACTGCACTGGAAAATGTTCTATGTGCTTGTATGTCCTGCTGCAGAAAAAAAATGGAAGACATCAGAAATTTGTGATTTAGAGGTGTGAGATCTGCAAGCACTTAGATGTAGAATGAAACAGGAGGGGGAGCTCTCAGTACGTCGGCCAACGATGAAAGCACGCTCCAGTGCAGCAATGTTTCCCAAGCCATCACTCTACCTCTGCTTTCAGCTGAGAAAAAGGTACCATTTTCTCACCTGCAGTGCCTGACCTTTGGTATTTATTGGCACAACAGTTTTCTTAAAATTGTATCTTCCCTTTATCAAAAGCTTTCTTGATCACTGGTAATACGTGGTACTTTGTTGGATTACACAAGAAAAACTGAGATAATTATCTTCTCACCTTTGCCTTTTTGATAAAATACATAAAATCTAACTTGGTTCAGCAAGCAACTATAGCAAACAGCTAGGGAAAGAGCAAGGACAACATCAGTAACAAGTCAGAGATCCCAGAGAACTACACACAACTGCTTTTGCCTCATTTTCACTCTTAGTTAGGTCTTTACTTCTGTGTTTGCAGCTCAGCACCACAACCTTCTCCTGCCCTGTGGCCCAATACATCAAATGCAAACCATACGTTGGTCTGTGATCTACTAATGACAAGAACTCCACTAGAAATCACATTTCCTCTTTGCAGCTTTTTCCTCATTTATTGCAAGGTGCTGCACTCAACTTGAAATCAAGTAGAGACACTTGGGAAGTCTGAAAAGGAAACAGCTAATTATAGAGTAGCTACACATGCAAGTAACAAGGCAAAGAAGTTAATTTTATAAGCAAACCCAAAATACTATTGAAATCAGTCAGGAATAACTCATCCAGCTATTGTCACATAGCAATTTTATAGCAGGTAAGAAGAAGAACATGCAGAAGGATTGAAGTGAAGGTTTAATAGACACGGGACAAGGTGGACGCAGAAAGGTAGACTGTGTACATTTTGAATCATTACCCATCGTAAATTTGTAATAAAACAGGATGATTTCTGGAGTAATAACCTTAGGCAAGACATGTATGACCCAGAAAAAAAAATCTTTAAATGGTTCTAAAATTACCCTATTTTACTTGTCTGGTAATTCTGCAAGTAGTACACTTCCAAAAGATAAAACAATGGGACATTTTCTATCTTTTTATTATGAGTTGGATTCAGCCCATTGAATACTGTAAAATCAATAGCTTTTAGGTAAGCTACAATGAAAAGAAAGGTTTAGAGAAAGATTATGAATAAAAACAATACTTGAGACCAATCAACACTGAATGTTCATTATTAAATACCTACCAACTGCTTGTGATTGGCCTCTGAAGTTAGAAAAGACAGCTGAATTAAGTCAAATGATAAGAAAAGTAAGAAATCTGAGTAGATGGAAAAAAAGAGTTCCTAGGATGGTCCAGGGAATAGAAAGAAGATTTAGATGAGACTTGCTTAATTTAACAAACCAGATGCTGAGAAATGAGTATACACCAGAGAAGACAAAGAGCTAGTAAAGCTGAAAAACCAAAGTTCACTCAAGAATGATTAAAAAAAA
>VXBL01007355.1:448137-491176 GCA_013400195.1 Aramus guarauna | reverse complement strand
AAAAAAAAAAAAAAGTCTTGGGTAAGATTAGACTGGAAAATTAGAAGGTTTCTAATTGCCAGAGAAATAAGATAGAAGCGTAACTACTTTTAAGATCAAACTGGGTAAGTTTCTGAAAGGAATTATATGATGTGGTTGCCAGTAATAGCAAAGAGCTGTTACCCAGGAGGTCATAGCTGCTCCTCATTACCCAGGACATCCTTTCTTATCTCACGCCTTTACAACACAGAGGCCTGTCAGCACTGGTTGGTATTCCACAAACAGAAAAAGAGGCTAAATTTGTCAAATGCACTTTAGAAGTAAATTATCCACTGCAAATTATTCACTAGTTTTATTATTCTATAACTTATGTAGTGAATGAAATTAATCTAAAATTAATGAATTCTCTTAGTAGGACTAAATTACAGATTTGTGGTTAAGCACTCAAATGACACGCATCAGATTCTCAAAGAACTCTGCCTACTGTTTACTTCTCTGACATCAAGATTTTGCAGTTTTCTCTTTTTTTTTCTGGGACACATATTTTCCACCAAGAATTTATGTAAAAATTTCTAAAGTTAAAATATACTTTAAAAGTAAGAACTGCTGGGTCCAAGACCTGTGTGTATTGATACATCCTCAAGGCACTCCCGTGATTTAGCATCCAGCCTTTCTGATGAAAGCTATCAATATATGATAGAAACAATATTTATGTATAAGTAAAGTTATAGGGAAACATCTAAATTGTGATCCCAAAGTTGCAGATAAACAAACACAATGGTCTTATTTATCAGTAGAAATTAAGGAGAGAGCATCAATAATGGGAAACACTAAATGTTGTGGCAAAAGCAGACACCACACAAAATCAACCTGGAGATGCATGCAGATAGATATAAAAATGAGAAATAGAAGCTCTATATTCTGACTTAAAGGAAAGATCTAGAAGGTTGCTTGCTCAACCACTAAACAAAGAATATCCAAATGTATACAAAAAGAATTTACCGTTGGCTGAAAATTAGAGAAAAGGCAAAGGGAATACAAAGCAGATTGATTGTGAAAAATTTAGTTTTGAGATGGAAAACCAGAATGTTGTTAGTAATACAAGAAAGCAAAATCTCTTCCACAGTAGATGTTTTCCATTTTCTTCCCCAGCTTTCAAACATTTTGACCAAAAAATGCATATATAAGATGGTTTTGTTTTCAACCAAATTTTGGGTCAACCACAAATGAAAAAAAAGTACTTATTTTCAGGCTATGAATCTGAAGTATCACTTTGAATGGAATTGATAGCGGAATGAAGGAAGATAAACTGGGATCAGAGAAGGATGCTGAAGCTTAATGAAGGGTCTGTTTCTCATCACACCTGGGGATTTGTCACAGCTTCCTATGAATTTGCTAAACAGGGGATTGAGCTACAGGATTGGGGATGGAGAGTTGGAGTTCAATGTTTAGCTATAATTAATTGATAGAAGAGTTTTCAAGGAAAAGTTTTATTTGTAACTGTACCTCAGTTTCTTTCTGATTTGATTCTGGTTTACTCATTGTGGTATACAGATAAGAAATTATCAGTTTGGTCATGTTGTTGATGAGAATGATACGGCTTTTTGTTTCATTTGCTCCTACCACCAGCAACATGCTCGCTGCTGATACCGTTCCTGTATTTTGTTCAAGGATGGTTCAAGATATTAAGAAGATATCAACGGCCCTAGGAGCAGCAGCAGAGGCCATGCATCAGGTACATGTCCCAAAGATTCATTCAGTCTGTTTCTCCCTCTTTCCAAGCCAACAGCTGTTTATATTCCTGCAAAGCAGCAGAAATTTGAAAGGCCCCTTACTGAAACACGCCACAGAACAGCCTTCGGGCAGTTAGCTGAGACATCCTAGGGAGCTCTGACTGCCTAGAAGCTAGATCTCATGTTTCCTGGGGTACCATACATGGTTTTTTGCATGGCTACTCTTTTTTTCACAGAGCTCATTCCCAGTGTTATGTGGTGTTCATGATCCAGACCAAACTCCAGGCGCGCAGGTGTGAATCACTGAAATGAGCGTGGGCATGCTACAGTTAGCCAGATTTTCCCCTTGTCCAAATCTTCTGAATCTGCACAGCCCACAGACAGCCAAATGGAGACAGTGGAAGAGTCTACCCTTAGTGAGAGATACTAAATTTACAGTGATGTACCTTTAAAATTAATTATCCATTTGCAGATACAGCTCTTTGTGCTCTATTGTTTACACTTATAAATTATACTTAGCAAGTTTAAGTCATGCTACAGCTTTGCAAGTGGAGCAACAAAATCGAAAAGAGAGAGAAGGAAATAAAACCTTAACAGAGAAATGAGTCCCCTTGTTTCCTGTGAGAGAAGAGAGAGGGAAGTTAAGGTGCAGGTGCAGATTTTGGAGCTGGTTGGGAGGTACTCAGCTACAGCTAAAATGGCTGCCATTATAAAAACTTGGGTAGATGAGATGCACAGTAGATAAAGTGATACCCGGTGCCTCCCTTGGAGCACTTTAACAACTCGGTTTGAATTCGTAAGCGTTCTGATTGTACATGTGCAAATGCTTCCATATAAAGGTTAGGCACCCATTGTTATTGCAGCGTCTGTTAAAAAAGATAGCCATATCGGTTGCTAGGAGATGGCAGACTTCTCCTGGAGAAAAATCACTCCTGATAAAAAAAAATGATTTTACATAAAGACCCTCTTAAATATAAATATCTTTGACAGCAGCTATTATTATTCACTGAGTTCCTTCACAACTGAATAAATGGCAGAAAAATATATTATTTGAATACCATTATGTCCTAAAGTGTTAAATAGATTTTTCTCTCTTTTCTCCCCTCCCTTTTTTTGTTACTCTGAAGCGATATTTGCTTCCAGCTAAAATTGCTGCCTTCCTTTTTCTATAGACAATTCCATGAAAGAAACATTTGGAGAACCGAGCTCAAAAATTGAACTCGCTTGTGTTCCCTTCCACCGTAAAACCAGCTTCGCTTAAAACGAATTGTACAGTAGGATAAACACTTTATCGAGAAGGAACTTGGATGCAAAAAAAATGAAAAAAGATCTGCAGCAAGTCTTCACAAATGGATGGCTGGGAGAAGGCAGGTGGGAGGCTGTGCCTCATGAAAGCAACCAACCATCCGATTTCATTTCAATAATGTTTGTAATTTTCTTCCTACTGGGGTGGCTGGAAGTACAGCTGCCCTATATTTCTGCCCATGTGCCCAGCTTTTGGTGAAAATGACCCTAACAAATAAAACATGAAACAAACGATATACTTGCTGTTTTAAACTTGTGTAGTCAATAAATGAAACAATAATCTTTCCTAATTTGGTGTGCTCAGACTTGCTATTGTGGACATGAGAACTCCCCAGCTGCAGAACACAAAGGCACGCTGCCTGCACAATATGGGGTTTCGGCAGCTGCGCCTTCCATTGACCGGAGCCGGGAGAAATGTAGACCAAATACCGACAATAAGAGATCAATGTTGTAAATATTAGCATGAGAAAGAGTGCACCAAACTCTGAGTGTGTCCTTTTTTTGTGTGCATGGTTGTAATAAAGTTTCTCAAGAATTTTGCACGCGGGGGGGGTGGGGGGGGGTGGCATGTGGGCGTGCGCATGTGTGTGAAGTGCCTCGGAATCAGGCAGCAGCATGTTTCCTTGTACAAATATTGACAGGAATCCTTCGGTTTATTTGGAAATTTCCCTGAGAAAGCTGCAACAATACGGTAATACCTCTTCACTACTTTTCACACAGTTGTTTCAACTGTTGGCACCAGGAAATCCTTATTGTTTTAATCAATTCCACTTGGAGTGATGACATGTTTCTTTTTTTCTCATAGTGACAGACACGGTGCGTTTCCTCGCACAAAGTTCTCATGAGAGACTTTCGTGCCGTGCTCAGTATATCCACCAGCATTTGCCAGAGGGCTGAAAGAAGGGGTGACTATTTTTCCCCTCTCCTGTTTTTCACCCTGATACTTTGTGCTTCATTGCTGTACTTTCAAATTTACAAATGACCCCGAGAGAAGCAATGGGACTACTGTCAACAGTTATAATGAAACATCTGAAGAATATTTGGAAGATCTGGAGTTGTTCACTTAGCGAAGCTTTGAATTTAATCTTGATTCTGCCTTCCTCCTCAATCCCCTTTCTACCACTTACATTTGAACAAAAACCATACACTAATGCTTTACATGCATTCTTTAGTGCTTTGCATTAATTACAGACTTGATTAAAGTTATTAAGGCAATTTGAATGTAATATGTGTGTACCCAACTAATATACTATGATGAATGCTATTACAGCACCATACTTTGCTCTGCAATTGGGTATAACATATAGCACAGACAGAACGGAGAGGTAAGAAATGTCTTCTCTTCAGGTATGTGGAGAAGGGCTCAATCTCGGTCACTGTGCTGATGACAGCGAGAAATACTCCGTTTCCACTGCTCAGAGAACAGGCGGGCAGGACCCTCAATCCCTCTTCCCACAGACCCCAGGCAATGAAAGAATTCACCACCCGCAGCACTCATGTCAGTGTTTGGGACCAACTGAGAAAATGCACTTGTTTGCAGAGTGCTAAACAAGTTCATCGCCCTGCATAATGAATAACTGTGCAAAATAAACATTTCTGACTCCAAACTTTCACAACTTAACACATGCCCTTTAAAGAGCTTAATTGCAGCAGCTGCACATCCACTGATCTGCTGCAGCTTATCTGTTTTGACATCATCTCCATTCTTTTTTTTTTTTTTTTGCCTTGATCAAGTAAATTTGTAGCTTCAAGCTTCATTCAGTTAAGTATTGCAAGGCAAACAACATTTTGTGCTTTCTGAGGTTGTTTTTTTTCCCCATTTCTCCTCTTCTTCCATGATTGAGACTTCCTGTTTACTTCTCATAGACCTTGGCATCATACTTCAGTCCCAAACTTCCCCTTTCTGTGCCATCCTGTACCACTCCAGACAGCAAAAACTTTGACATCAGCTGTAATGAAGATGGGATTAAAGTCCAAATTTTATTTGTTTCACAAGGCTCGAGCCTGTAAGTTGCTGAATGCGTTTTGTTCTCATTGATGCTTGAGTGTAAGTGACTGGACCATGGCCCACAGCTCTGTAGTTGAGGCACAAAATGCACTAGAACCGTCTTGTCCGGTTTTGCTGGTGCGAAAACAACGTGGGCATCTGATGGAAGTAGCAGTAAAGCATATTTTGGTTTCTGAAAAGACGCAGGTATGACATGGAGCATAGAAATGATTGGATTGCCTTTTTTTTTTTTTTTTTTCTTCAAACTCTGAACTCATTTCTCTGTTTTGAGCAGGATCAGTCCTGAAAGAAGTTTTCAAACAGAGAGTTCAAGGAGGGAAAAATAATGACTGGCACTTAGACCTTGCAATAACATAACAAAACTGTGTAATTTTTCCATTCTACTAAGTTATGAACCATCACAGGGTAAATGCTTGAAGATAGCTATTTTTTAAAACAGTCATAATTAACCAAAAATTCCCTAAAATAAAACCCCTAAAATAAAGTCTAAGAGCAAATACCTATATTTATAAACAGTGGAGATCATGGTCATTTTCCTGGAAATTCTTCCAAAAGAGAGAACTATGTGAGTGTTAAGTTATTATAGCTATGTTGCAAGACTAATTAGGACCTTTTTTTAAAAGTTTAGAAACTTAAAAAAAATATTAAAGCATGCATAGAACTTTGTGTGTTTGTAAGACTTAAATTCAACAGTGAAAAACATACAATAAATAAAAAGGAGAAAAAAACAATATATCAGGAAAAATACCTACAGCTGTAAAGATTACCTTCACTTATTATTTTTTTTTAATGCACATAAATTAATTGCTGCTTCATATACAGAAGCAATTTTGGACAATGGGACTGTGACTGTAAAATGCTGTTGAAATAGAACTTGGTGAGACTTGTCTGTGTTAAGCTTCAAAAACTTTTTTCTGAAATAACTTTAAAAAATAAAGAAAAGAAGAAACAACTCTAGACATCCAGGAAATACCTACATTTGTGTTGTAGTCAATCATGAAAATTAGGAAACGCATTTTAAGCTGTCTTGAACTACAGCCCACATGACTGTGATAGACATTTGGCTCTTATGTCACTGGTATTTAATGCCTGTTCTCTGACTAATATATGCACATAGCTGGATAGGACACAGTTGGGTGCACAGCTGAGTACAGCACAAAACTTTCAAAGTGTTAGGGATGGTAAAATTACCTTTGACTTCAGTGGAATAGGACATACTTCATTTAAATAACTGACTCACAACATTTTTGACATTTATCCCATCCATCTCTTTAAAAACACACCTAATTAGTTGAACTTGATCCAGACAATTTTAAATATTACAATAAAAATAAATAAATCCCCTGATATTTCCATTTTACTAGCAATAAATAGAGAAAAGTCTGAATTTAAATGCTAGCTTTGACCCCTGCTCCTGGCACAAAGTTAATGTGAAAAAAAAAAAAAAAAGACAGAGAATCCAGTATGTCTTTTATCAAAAGTTAATTCAAAGCTCAATATAAAGTTCAAACCCTTTGCAGCATACATTATCATTAAGATGAAATATTTAGTGGCTCTGTATTCTGGTCATCTTTTGACAATAACCTGCAATGTCTCAGAGGTGGCAGGTGCTGGAGAATTCAGTCAATTATTAAAGAATACCTCGTTTTTCAGGAAGAAGGCCTGAAAACTGCTAATTTGTATTAGCATGCCATCGATTAAATGGCACCTTCCATTTTAAAGTCCTGAGCAAATTCCATAAACTTTAAAAATTTTAGCTGCTTTGAATCTTTTACAGTAGCTTTATAAAATCTTGAAACCTTGTTATTTAATAGCAATCCCCATCTCTTGCCCCAGTGAATGGGTATAATTCTTTGTCCTGTGGACAATAGGAAGTCACATTTTTGGACTTCATGAAATGTTCTTCAGAGATAAGCTTGCCACAAATTATAGCTACTAATAATGTTACAGGCTTCCCTATGTGATAGGGATTGCAAGGTGAACACAAGGTTGGAGTAAAATTAAAGTAGAACTGCTCTTACACTTTTTTCAGATTAAAATCTCACTAATATTTAATATTTGAATTTAAGCAAATGTTTAAAAATTAAAGCTCTTGTGATTATTAAATGAGCTTTAACGCAAAATGGAAATTGGATTGCTAAACATCCCAATGCATTCACATGGATACGCACACAGGAGATGTCACATTTTGGAAAACATTTGCCAAGAGAAAAGCTTTTAAGGGCTCATTTTTGTTTGAAACTCTACTCACAGAGTTAATTCACACCACACACACACACACAAAAATACTTCTCCATGGGCTTCTAGAACATCCGTCCAAGCAAAAACCACTCTGAGACTTTCAATGTCATCATCATACGTTGTGTTACATTTCCATGAGACTTTACCAACCAAATAGGATTGGGCTGATCTGGTACCCAGGGGTAAGGTTTCTGAAGGAATGCTACCACATCTCATGTCCTCGGTTACCAGCCGTGCTTACAAAGAGTGTCTTCTCCACGAGCAGTCCCACTCCGGTCAGCAGGCTCAACTGTGACAACGAGCCGTGACTGGAGTGGGTGACGGTACAGTCGTGCTGTGGTAGGAGAGAGCAGTGGGAAAACCTCTGTCTCCAAGAAGTACGTGCCAGGTGTCTCTGGCTGTGAAGGAGAACATAACCTTGGACACCCTTGCCAGATCTTTTGATGAGCATTAAGGGCTGCGTGGGCTGAGCATGGCTCCGTCGTCTCATTCATCCTGTTCTTTTCTTTCTTTTCTATGATGCCACAGAGAACAAAAGAGTAGCTATTTTGCACTTGCCCAAATGGAAAGTTCTGGATAACACTTACACATTCCACACTTGAGAAGATAACCATAAATTTTAAGAAAGGATCATTTCTATAAACATTTCCACCTGAATATACGTAGAGCAAAACATTAACTGAAAAGGATGTGAATGAAGCTGAAGTAAACTTAAAAACCCAGCTGCATTAACAATGGAAAGCTTCTTTTTTTCTTTTTCTTTTTTCTTTTTTTTTTTTTTTTTTTTAATTTCCTCTCCTCTGGCAATAAGGTTCCAGAAAAACCAGCTTCACAGAAAATGAGCAAGTGAACAAGTGCCTAGTGACTAGACCTACACTGGAAATAAGGACTGCCCGGATGAGATCTAATGCCATTTTGAGGCTGACTTCACAGAGGAAATGAACCCTGTGATTAATATTTGACTGACTCTGTTTCCTTGTCTTCAGTGATATTTTTTAGTCTGAGATAGTAAAATCCAGATTGTTGTGACAACTGTGAGAACAAATTAGTCAGTATTTATAAATCACTTGGAAGAAAAAGTGCTATTGCTGATAATTATGAAATTGGATGAAGTCAGCAAAGCATGTTGCATAGGAAACTAGTTGTTTCCTCTTCCTTTATATCTCAAAGTTGGAAACACAGAACTGCAGTAATCTATTGGTGATGCTGCGATGTAGACTCTAGTACTCCAGTCAAGTTTGTTGGATTCCATACTACTACCTGAATATTCACATAATTTTGCCTTTCCAGTTTTGTAAGAACATGAAGACAACCGACTCATTTGCACAAAATGTCAGCAGCCTGAAAACTTCACAGCCACCTAAGCTGCGGAAGAAATAATTCTGTATGCTTTGGTCTTGAAAAAAGAAATCAGATGATTCCCGGCTTCTTAAATGTATAATTCACACCTTCAGCTAACCCATATTCTCTTGAATATACTGGCACTTGATTGTGTGGAATTGAGAGTAAAAAAAACTATCGGAGAGGGAAGCCTCAGGGATCAGCTTCCCCTGGAGCCAACCAGCCACACCTGCGCACATACACATACACACATAAAGACCATGCTTCTCACAGTGGAGTTTTGTTTTATTTGTATTTTATTTGATTCTATTTTATTTTATTTTTACAGTTAAACTGTTGTTTGCATGCGCAAAATTACAATAGTTCGTTCTTAGTTGCATGGTGAATAAGGGCCACTGTTTGTATGTTTGGTCTTGAGTGACAAAACATTGGTACTAAAACATTTAAGAATAAACACTGGAAAGAAGTTTTTAGTTTTAAACATCTGTTTTAAAGTGATATGAGGGAGTGAAATTAAATTTAATAATCTCTCTTCCTTCCTCTGCTTTTGAAATCATAAGACAATGTGGTAGGACATGTGTTTCAGATCTAGTGTGGTATTTTCAGATGTAGACAATTCATTATCCGTGGTTCTCCTTTTCTGCATAAACCATGATTTTTCTAAGTACAAAATTGTCTGCTAAATTGTCCCCAGGTTACACAACACAAAACAGCATTTGTGTATAATAAGGCATTACCTCCACCTGCTATAGACAGTGTTTATTCTGCACACTTTGTTTTTGCTCTTGGGTTGCGGCCAGCGAACTCAATAGTTTGTTGGAAAGCAAAGGATTTTACATGTCAAATTGTCCAACTTATTTTACATAAGCTTAATCAACTGTCAACCCTTTTTCAAGGGAGTAGAAGGGAGGTTCGTCCATGCTTTGCAATGGATATTTCTCCAGTGAAAAATTCATTTTTAATGTCTTTGTCATATCCTAACTCACATATGTGTGTATGCTTAAATCAGGCCACAGGGTGTGAGCTGATTTAGACACCCAGCCACAGGACTTCTGCACCCACATTAATCACACGCTTGAAAATGCTCGTCAGTTGTGCCAACCACCTGCTCGTTCTGATTTGCCCAACGTTTTCTGAACAACTTTGATTATACCTGTGCCCATCTTTATGCCCATAGCTGTATGCCTCAGGGCATCACCCCTTCTTGGACCAGTAGATCAGCCTAATCACTTTACCACACAGAAGCTAAATCTTTTGACTGACTGTCCATTTAAATCAGTCAGTTGAGTACAAAGCAGCAAGTCACATAACATTTTTTCTCTCCTTTGCAGGACAGAACTGTGCTTAATTAGGCATTTAAGAGAGACTTAACTTCTACAGTTCTCACCACACATGTTATTTTCAAGCAGTTCAATGATCTGAAACACCAATTAGTTTCAATTCACACCTATTATCCTCCTTTAGTTCACTGTTAATTCAAAGTCCAAATTCCTCTCCTTGTCAAAAAGTGATAATTTTCTCTTTTTGTAAGTGTTTCATCGGAACTTCTGAAAACTTTAATGCCAAATGCCATTACTTAAAACTTCACACGGAGGCCATATACCATTTGCCAAGTTTCCTATTTTCATGTTTTTATGCCCAGCATATTCTCTTGCTTTCCCTTCATTAAAGAATGTATTGTTTCAACTCCCTTGAAACATATTCTCTCTTCAACATTCTTCTTTCTAAACCAGTCAGAGATTTTTACAGGACACCATAGTGATACCGTCGAAGGGGACTCATATGACTGCAGTCTCATAAAACACTGCAAATAAACATGCAGTAGAAGTTAAAGCAGAACGGATGAAAGATCAGGTCTTCCCCCGTCTCACACATCACAAGCCATTCTGCAGTAACACCAGAAAAACACTCAATGCTTAATATGACAAAACCAGAAGCCCTCAAAACCTACATTAGTTAAGGATGCCTAAAAAACCCAACATCACCATTACTTATCAGTTAATTTTTAGATCACTCATATTCACCAGTCAATAGTCCAAAGGATGAGGAATATTCTTAGCCAGGTTTTTACCATATGTGCTTACCAGTCCATAAAATCAGTGATATCTACAGCTCTGTGGGCATACCTTGCGGTAGTCCCTTATTTGTTCCAAATATTAGTATTACTTAATAGCTGAAAGTAGCAGGGGGAATAACTTATTCCTTAAGTATGCCTTTTGTCTGAATGTCTTTTCTAGAACTTAAATCAGGTCACACTTAGAAGAAGAATCAGAAAAAAACAATCAAGTATCAACATAAGCACTTTAAAAACGCATTTGTAACTGCTACATCGCATTATTTTTTCCTTTTGAAAACTAATGCTCATAAACTCTGACACCTGATTATCTTAGTGGCCCATATTAACTTTTTAATAGTTTGTTCTACAGAATCATACAATTGTTCAGCTCTTCCTTAGTATGTGAATTATTATTTTGAATTTTGTGAGAAATATAAGAAGATGATGTTCCAAATCTCCTGCTGATGAGTTGACAATACAGAATTACCTACCGGTACCAAATACCTTTCCCTCCATATGTAGTACAAAGTTACTTATCTGTGCGCCTGCTGATGTTCTTTCATACATATTGCCTATAGAAAATTAGCATGTTGCATATACTGCTTCCAGCTACTGCAAAACAAAAATTCAGTTAAACGTTAATCTTTTCAGTTAAGCTGTAAATGTTGCTCAAAATTTGTTGGAGTGCTTTCTCAGTCCAGCCCACCATCAAATCTCTACACATTTCACATCTATCTGATAAGTTTTACAAGTGATTCTCTTTATTATGGTGTCAGACTGCATTAAAATTTATTGTGCTTGCATTTAAAAAAACAGGGGTTTGTCCAAAAAGTGGAGAGACAGTTCTACACTTGATGATGAGATATTCAGAAAAATATGATATGAATCTGTTGGTTTGGCTGGAAATCTGGAACTACCTCTGATAGGAACTATGAGCATGTCTTATTTTGGCACAAATGTAAACCTCAGTTTATATGTATGCTTGCTATATGCTACTGCCAAACAAAATATCTCCAAGCTTAGTCTTATAAGTCTCCTGCACACTTGCAGTCAAATGTACATATGAAAATCACTCAAAGGAAAAATTGAATTTTCCCTCATAGCAGCAGCTGAGAGCTCTAGCATATGTACAAGGGTCAAAATTTGCAAGTAACTGTGTTAGAGACACAAATAACCTCAACACCAGATGAAATCTAAAAGCCAGGCCAGAATACATCCAAGATGGACTACCCACTCGAGACATTTTTATTTAGACTTATAGAAATACCTTCTCATACTAATTTTCTAAAATGGAAAGGCTAGACAGTGCAGAGTAACAGCAAAGCATTCAAGCCCCAAAAAAACCTGTTAAATGAAATGGTCCTTCTTCATGTGTGAATTTGCACAGACACTCCACAGCATTTGAAGACATCAAAACAAAGCAAGGATAAATCTTACCCACAAATTTAATTAATAAACTTCATATTTGTATAATGGCAGTGAACCAGGATTCACCAAAAGCAAGCAAAGCACAGCTATAAGTCATAACCACGTCCCTAAACTAACGAGGAATATAACTGTGCTTGCTTTGCCAAGGGTTAATTCTGGATATCTCAACAGCACATTTTCTAGAGATTTTTGCTCCAGATTGCAGTTAAATCTGGCCTATCACCAGGGATTCAGCCTCTCAAAATTGAGGATGTTCAACCTCTAAACAGTCACAAATGCTCAGCTTTTCATCTACAGTTCCTATCAAATATAGAAACATCTTTCATATGTTTAGTTTTTACACAGATTTCAGTACTCCTCAAACTTATTTTAAACCATTTCATAGCTATCCTTCCTGCCTGTTAAACACATCAAGTGCTTCAGTGCCAGCTGGTGTCAGAAAAGAAAGTCTAAAAACAAAAAACATACTGCTGGCTGTCTTCTATCCTTGCTGGCACCCACCGCTTGAAGACAGATTAAAACACTACTTGTAGCTCTTCCAGCTTTCCTCAGACACCGGAATCTTATAGTAGGGGAGGCAATTAACAGTATCACTCTTCGGCAAGGGGCATCTTCTGAGTTCCTTTCCTCAGTTCTGTTATGACCTCTAATCTGATCCCCTTCTGTTTGCAAAACAGCTTTCTATGTAGAAAACCTTTTTTTTTTTTTTTTTTAAGTTCCAGTGAACTTATTTTTTTATGTATTCTATTCTATTCTATTCTGGTATAACCAGTCAACAGAAGAAGAACAAAAAAAATGCCTTTATATTGTGTGCATTAAAAACTTTCAGCAGACTTGTGCATTCAAATGGGTACTGCCTCCACCTTCCCTTCCAGCTCCCCCCACACTCTTTGTTCCCTCACAAAGACCAGGCTCCAACCACCTTATTTCCCTCCCTGCTCACCACAAGCGTTGGCAGAGATGCTAAACTTCACCGCCACATCAGATGAGACAGAAGCACACAGCTCAATGTGTGCAAGAGTATCATGGCATTCAGAGAAAAAGAGAGATTACAATAACTAGGGGATGTCTCCTTCACTCCATAAAACTTGTTTCTTTTGTTGAAACCATTTCTTACAGTCAGTGTGACAATTTACCTATATGTAGGAGGTTTTGTACATATAAACATTTTGAAAACACTCAGATTTGCAGTTCCATTGGCTTTAATCAGATTCATTTTGTGGAGCACCTTTAAATGAAGACTATGCATTTTAAAATCAGTTCCTACAGGACTGGACTGTTAAGCAGTAGTGCTATGAAGATTTTAATAAAGTAATTATTTATTATTTTCAGTTATTACTTTCATACCACAATTGTATTATTATTACATGGAAAGCAACTGTTTATCAAGGGCTGTAGTGACAGGATGAGGGGTAATGGGTTTAAACTGAAAGAGGGTAGATTTAGATTAGATGTTAGAAATTCTTCCCTGTGAGGGTGGTGAGGCACTGGCACAGGTTGCCCAGAGAAGCTGTGGCTGCCCCCTCCCTGGCAGTGTTCAAGGCCAGGTTGGATGGGGCTTTGGGCAACCTGGTCTAGTGGAGGGTGTCCCTGCCCATGGCAGGGGGCATGAAACTAGATGAGGTCCCTTTGAGGACCTTTTGAGGTCCGTTTTGAGGTCCTTTCCAACCCAAACCATTTTATGATTCTGTGATTAAAAAAAAAAAAAAAATAGATAAGAAGCGGATACCAGCTGTCCTGCTATTAGAAATTTTAAAAATATATGCAATACTAATCTGATTAGAAGAACAAGGTCTGATTCAGTCAATGTTAATCAAATTCATGGAAAAATGTCAAGAGATTAGAAATTGCAGTATGTGAGTCTCCTACATTTACCTTCTTGTAGTAAAATTGGAAGATCTACATCTAATGTAGCAATTATTTTTAATACAAGTAATGTGCACTTTTCTTTCAGTAAAATGTTTGCTATCAGAATTAAAATATCCCTATTGCTGCTACTTTTAAGCAATACCTTTTTTTTTTTTTTTTTTCCACAAAATGCACTGCAAATAAGTTTATAAATAACATTGATTAAAATAGTTGGAGCTGAATAAAAACATCAGTTCATGTAACTCTGGTGTTCATGACTACTACTTTTATGAGACACAGAAGCATTTTTTACCTATAAATAAATGTTTTAAAAGAAAAATTCAACCCAAAGCATTATTAAAACTTTAAATCCAATGTCTTTGGTTATTATTCATTGTTGGAACAAGAACAATAGTAAAAACTTCCATTGGCTATGCCCATACTGGCAGACAGTATAAGAACCAAACTAATAACCGCTTTGCAAGCAATAAATTTTGAACTCACATAATAGTCATTTTGGCATTGCTCTAGTTGCCCTAGTAGAACTGCAGTTGCTTCCAATATCAAAATTTCTGGATCGAGCAGAATACTTCTACACTTTATGGCTCAGTTCCATCTAAAGACAGCTAACTCTAAATACATTATCCAAATTAGCAGAGTTAATATAATTGCGTTATAGAGATACTCCAGCCAGATTAACTTATCTTTCGGAGAAACCAGTTCCAGTATTTCTGTAGGCCAATCTACTGCACTTTGTAGACAAAACTAAGAGCGAGGTCCAAGTGAGGATGCAGGCATCTAAAGCAAAATATA
The DNA here is from genome assembly GCA_013400195.1 of Aramus guarauna. Taxonomy (NCBI): domain Eukaryota; kingdom Metazoa; phylum Chordata; class Aves; order Gruiformes; family Aramidae; genus Aramus; species Aramus guarauna. Next base: position 476,424 of record VXBL01007355.1, on the reverse strand, counting down.
GGCCAATGCAAGTCCTGCGTACAAAATAGTAATTTCACATTGAGCTACCACCTAACTGTCAGGACAATTAAACTTATATGGGCAACAAAGAGCACTCTCAAGCTTCTCAGCCTATTTTGCATCAAATATCCTGAATTTCAGAGTATCAGAAAGAGAGCCAAGAAGAATGGGTCTATATCCTGGAAGTGAAAGCAGGTGGGTGGGATGAGGGAGTTCTGTGGCTCAGTCACTGCTTCAGGGAGTCTTCAAGGAATTCTATAGTACTGGCTACAATATAAAAAGTCATTGCAAACCTACAAACTTAAGAAAATACAGTATAAATTATTTCCTGCTGTTTCCAGAAGCCATACATAGACAATATCTCTTAGCAGTAGCTTCTCAGCTCTAGATCCTGACTTGATGGAGGTGCCTACCTACAGCCCAGAGAGAGATAATAGAGGAGAAAGGTTTTCAAATACATCACTGTACTCACTATTTTCTAATTCATAGTTCTGGAAGCCCTATGCAAAGCCATGCAGACTCTCAGAGGCTATGTCTAAACAACTAATTGACAAAAACTCCCAAGCTCCAAAGTCCACTTACATTCTCCAAGGTGGCCTTTCATGCAGATGACCATTCTCCCTCTTCGGTCCTGCTTACACTTCCTAGTTGCCAGTGATGGAAGTCTTGCTGCATAAGCGCAGTTATCTTCATAAGGCACTTGGATCTGCCTGCACATTGTATAGGAATACTAGGTATCTAGTTCCGGCCCACCACATATCTGGACACCAAAATGGAAGAATTTCAGTGCCTAATTTATATATGCCTCAGTACTGAATCTAGACCTGTAAGTGGTTATATTGCATACATAGTTATATATAGTTGCAGCCAACTTCACAATCTTGCTGCATCTAAAAGAAACACTATAAATCTGCCACACTCTGTAAAAATCAGCCTGAATGCCAATCTCAATCTGGTCATGTAAGCAAAGATTGGAGTGCCTATTTCTGAGCCAGTTAAAATAAAGCAAATGGGCGCTCCACAATCACAGAGTAAGATAACACCAGTCCTGCAAATATAACTCAGGAGTTTAAATTCAAATTGTTCTGATCTAACTTCCAAAAATCATTATTAACAAGTCTAAAAATTAAAAATTAAATATTTCAAATCGTAACTCAGGTCGAGAATGCTTAAGTGAGGATACTTCAATGAAAGTGGCAATGTCAAACTTTTATCAGCGTGGTCTTTCATAAAACCTGTCTCCAAGTACATGAAGCAAAGAAATTCCAAACCAGGAATGATGCATTTCTTCCCCCCTCCTGCCCCCCTGCCTTTTCATGTAACCCTTTCAACACTTAGAAAATGAAAACACATCTTATTGCAATAGCTGCTCACAATTACTCATATTTGCTGTTGCTAAAAATATCCAGTTTTGACAGAATAACTTAGACAGAATGTCAGATGATGCTGTATTTTGAACTAATCTTAAGGAAAACAAAGATATTTCATCCTAAAATATTTGAGCAATTTACTAATATGATGCTTAGGTGATTGATTATGGCCCTGGTATTACTGGCTACACCAATAAATACAGCAAATCAAGACTTCAAACCCTTTTGAGACTGGCCCAAAAATCCGTATGAAACTTTTTTTGAAAGAGATGCTCAAAACAAAAAATGTTAATCTGAAATAGTATTTTAGATTTGATACAAAATGCATACATGTACCCAAATACAGTTTGATGCTTAGCAAAATCACTTTTTTAACAGTAAATATTTGCAAAAGATGAAAAATGCTTGATGTTTTCTTACAGCACTCACTCAGAATTATTAATTTATTATTTTTGGCTTGGAAATTGCTATATTTTGTGTGAATTAAGAAAATGTCCTTCTGCTATATCTCATTCAATATTTTTCCATCGGTTTTAAATGCTAATATTCCCCTTTTGCAGAAGATTTTAGGTAAGGTTCTAGAAAAATATATTTAATTTTATGATCCACTGTAAAGTTCCTGCTTCTCAGAGACTGTTCATGTATAGATTATATGCAAAAATAACATAACCCAGCCAGATTCAAAAACAAAACAAAGACATTTTTAACTTCTGTGAGCCAGACTAATGACATAAGTCTAGAATGTTTTTGTCCGTGTTTCTAGGCACTATATGGTGCCAATGGGAATACAGTTTATGCCAATCTTAATCTGGCCATGGGAAAGAAACAGCCAAAGATATATAGCCATAACTGTTTACAAGATAAACAAAAAGTTTACTGCTTCCCACATAGTAGGGAAACAGTTGGATTACACATCAGCATCTGGTTGCTCCAGACAATACTACCAGGAAGTTAATGAAAATGGAACAAGGAAATTACTATGACTCGGCACTCCATAAAAAAGTGTAATTTATCATCGGTAAAAAAAACAATGGGAGCTTTGCTGATAAATTAATGAAAAAAATATAAAGGCTGTATTGCTGTAAAACAATAACTCTTTTTTTTCTGGATAAATTAGTTCAGTTCCAAAAGCTGATGTCACCTGAAATTAGAAAAATGGTCTCACTCTGATGAGAAATGGTGATCTTTTTGGATTACAACTAAGACATGAGGCAAGGTGTTCATCTGAACTTTTAAGGTACTCATGACATTATCTTCAAATGAAATCTCTTTTAGTTTTATTCTAAAGGGGTTTGATTCCACAAAGACTAGGAAACCAGAATGCTACTTTCAGCATTTAGGAAAGTCTCACAAAAGGCAAAATAAGTGTTTCTGTTAAAAGACTCGTTTCCCAGGAATCAAATTTGGGCTGTCAGTTTGGTGACCAGCCAGGTGAAATATTCTGAAACTCTGGAACGTGGTTGCCTGAAACTTCCCCCCTGGACAGACTTCACTCAGTCCACACTGTCTGTGGAGTGTTACAAGATGTCTCGTGTCAAAGTTTCTAAGAAACACTTTCCTTCAAAGCCAGAAAATTTCCGCTTTTGGTAATATGCTTTTCATTCTCTTTGGCCATTTCCATGATACATTTATCCCTGAAAAGGGTCTCGGTTATGCCACTACGACCTAGTAGACTATTTCCACTTCAGGCTCTTGGAGTGTCTTCAGATCACCATGGGCAGAGCATACCTGGGTAAGAGACAGTACTTACCTGCTAGTCCTCACCCAGCAAGATTTTCCTAGGCTGGTCCCATCCCCATGCCACCGTCTGTCTGCCAGAAACCTGGCATGCCCATGACCTACACGCAATCCCCTGTCTGACTTGTATCAGTAACTGCCAGCACTTCTCAACAAAAGGAGGAAACTTAGACCATGGTCTGGACTCCTTATTCATAAGGCATATTTGTTCATGTGCCAAGACAGGAGCAGGGCAGCAAGAAGACACCCTAAAGACTCATTCTTCTCCCACTAGCAAATTCAGCTTGCCTAAAGACCGCTTGAAGAGAATGGTCCTATGCAGTGTACCTTCTCCATTATTTTTCATGCAGGTGCCTAAGGACACAGATGCCCCGTACCTGGCAGGAACCTCCACTGGATCGGTACGAATAGATCGCAGCAGCATGTGGAAACAGAGCTCTTCACTCCGGAGGGAATGAGGGATAGGACCACATGTATATCTATGTTAGGGACAGAAAATTGAGTTCATGAGAGGAAATCACAGTTCTCTGGGAGTGCCTATTAGAAGACAAATATAAAATGAAGTATGTTATTCTCTTGAAAATAATTTAAAAAATCCTATTGTTTTGGGATTTTTTTTCTGGAGCAAATACATTGCTTTCCTTATTCTTGGCACCACTGAAGAACAGGCACTCACTGCCAGCCCCCAAACTACATCCTCAACGTCCTTAGTCATCTGGAAATCATTCAGAAGCAGTAGACAGGACTCTTTTCTTCCTCCAAGCAATGTCCACCTTAAAATTAGGCCTAAGTTTCTTCCAGGAAAGATGGGCAGCATTGCAAAAAGCCTCTTCTGTAAAGACCCTCCAAAGATATTCTCTAAATTAATGAATAGTTTTGTAGCACCTACAGTCTTTGGCTCTAAGCAGCAAGAACTGCACTAAAGAAAGACACGACAGGTGTCCCTCAGAGCTGACCTTTAAATCAAGACTGAAACCTCTCTTTCTGATTATCTAACTGCCCTAAGTAAGTAATTTCACTTCACAAGGGAAATTCCAGTGGGAAAATAGCACTCTCCAACCAAGGATCTTGCAGACCAATGTTTTGCCTCTACTTAAAACCAGCATGTGTCCCCCAGAATTGAGCTCATGGGCTCCTGGGGAGAAGCTGGGCTGTGGGAAAACTTGCTTCAGAGATGGTGTACAGTTTGTCTGCAGAGCTCTTTTCTCAGACAGTTGTCAGTATGGAAAGTAAGCTGTCATCAGATCCCTTGGCAAGTCAATACATTTTACTAATCTGGCAGAAAAATACAGCAGAAGAAAACCTGACTAGCTTCCTGCCAGACTAGTAAGATGAATTGTCTTACTGCAAAAGCTGGCACAAGGGAAGGGGTGGAACCATATGGCTAAAAATTGGTGCAGGGGTACAAAAGATTAAGGAGAAAGGACTGGGACTTCCAGTTTTCTTGGCAACAATTACATCGGCCACTTACCCACACCCCGGGTACTGACACAGTTCACAGCACAAGACAGTAAGTACTTTAGAGAATGTGCAGTTGATAAATGGCAAAGGGCAGAGGTATGCAGCAGCATTTCATTGAGCCACTAAATTAAAGTTCAGGGGCTCAGTCCTGGCCCTCCTGAAGTCAGTGGTTCTCCATCTGGTTAGGCTTACTGTCCATCTATCTCATCAGAGGGTCACTGCAGTCTTTCAAAAACAATAGCCACTCAGAGGAGTTCTCGTATATTGGATTAAAAATATACAACTGCAGATAAAGGAGGGAAAAAAAAAAAAAAAACAAAACAAAAAAACCCAAACAACACAGTAGGACAGAAGTGCCTCTAATATTTGAAGCTACAGCTCTCCAGAAATATATTGTCTCATTATCAAAAATGCTGCTTATTGGTAAACCTTTACCAACATATTGTCACTCCATAAAATTAATACCCTGTGACTGTTCCCACTGAAAATGCAAGAATTTCCACTGTATAAAAGGCATGTGTAAGTCATTACATGATTTAAGCCACAGATATGAAACTCTGTAGCCTGGAAAATACAAACAGTAGCATTGTAAAAACCCAGGAACTGTACTAAAAGTTAAACAATGCCTTTGGACATTAAAGATAAGACATAGAATAGGCTAACAAACTACACAGCTGATGAAAACAGTAGTGAATTGAAGACCTGAACAAAAAGCGTGAAAAGGAAGAACATCTGCAATACTGAACTACTGGAGGAAACAGAGGACAAATATCCCTGTTTCTTTAGCTGCCGTCTGTATCCCTGCAACAGTTAAAATTGAATGCATCTAGGAGGTAGTACAGCCCAGCAGGAAGGTGCACAGAAACTGAGGATAATCGTATGCAATTCTATAACCCCATAGACAAAATACTAATGCTATAGCTATATGGAAGAGGGCAGAACAGTTTTTTATTCCAAGTTGTCAAAAATATCGGTGGAAGATAGGAATCATAATCTTTCAGAGAGAAATATAAAATGTCCTTATTATTGAGAATGCTTTGCTGACAACTCAGTCATTACACATATGCTCACACATATTAAAGCTAGGAAGGACTATAGCATTTATTTAGACCGATTTTGTGCATAAATTATTATAAAGTTTCTTAACAGCTATCTTTTCAGCAAATTCATAACTTCGTCTTCAACTGTAAGAGATCTTCTAGAAAGACATCCATCATACTTGTAAACATTTCAAAGGATGGAAATATAGTGCTAAGTAAAGGAAAGCTAGGGAGGGAGCCCAGGCATTAGACCTGATCACCTGTGTTGCTTAACTGTTATTTCAGTCCCTGGCTCTATTTTGGGCTGCTTCAACTAATCATCTCCAGTACCATACCCCAAAACCACATGTAGTGCTGCTCAGAGGATAGCTTGCTCCAGTGACCACCTGCAAAAGCAAAATAGAGGCAAAAAAGTTAAGAAAAGTATGTCAGAATTTAAGTCAATTCTTTTTGCCATCAAAAAGAATGAAAAATTAATAAGGCAAACATTTCAAAATGACAATTTTAATACAGTAGCTTTTTGTCCTAACCAAATTTGAAGAACCTGACTCAAAATGACATAAGGAGGAAAAACTGAGTTGAAGGCAATTTGACAATGGGCAACTAAGTATTGAAAGTAGGTAGGAACTTAGTAGATACTGAACAGTCTCAAAAGAAAGGGCTGACGAATGTTGTGTACTACATAAACACATCTTAAATCCTGATTAAAGCCACAGGACATATTCTCCTTATTAAAGCAAAAGAAAATGGACTAAAATTAAAAGAAAAACCAAGCCTCATAATGATACCATTAAGATCTTTTTGTGAGACACTTGAAAAGGACATGATATAGAGAAATGTAGGGTTGTGACCAAATTGTTAATTGTTAATGGATGGGGAGAGCCCACAATACAAAGGAGACTGAAACAAATCTTAGGCCAATTAAAATAAAGCAGACCTTCTCCTGTACTGCTAGGTACAGAAGGCTTCACAGTCTGTATTTATCCAAATGATGTTGAAGTAATATAAACCCTCATGAAGAACGCTGCAGGTTCAACTTCTCAATTCTGCCTAATGTACACTGGGAAGCCTAAGATATGGGTTGGAAAGTCTAAGACTCTGATTCCCAAGTTAGTTCATTTGACTAAAGCGGGATTAATAAAGGGTACTGTTTGCTGATCACCTAATGAAATTGCTCCACACAGGATGTTCAGCCAAGGTAATTAATGAACTTAAGAATTTCTGGACCATGAATGCCAGAGAGACATTTGACTCATAAGCAATTTTTTTCTGCAAAGATTTTAGACAAACGCATATTTAAATGGATCTACATAACGTATAGAAGACCAGTGCACCCATGTGGATAATTAATCTGTAATTAGATCAATAAGGCTAAACAGAAGGATAAACCAGGAATGTTATTATGTGTCCTGTATTACTTAACCAAGCTATTGCATTTTTATCTTTATTAAATTAAGGGATTACTACTGTAGAAGGCATACAGATATCAGAACAGGAGAAAAAGATCACTTTCCCTGATGATGATATGAGAGTCTTTGTCAAGGATTTATAAAAGGTCTGGCTATGTTTATAAAGGCTTAAGGAACAGTCTGGGGTTATGGTAGTACAAAATGAAGTACACCAAATCTGAAGTAACAAAAAAGGACCTCAAGCTGCAGTCTGATTTGTCCAGTGCCATTTGAGTGAAGAAAAATAAAACAACCAAAACACTATTGAGAGATTTGTCATTCTCATTCCATCATTCTATTAATGCTGTACCTCTAATCAACAAAATATATTGTGATCTAAGAAATAGATACTCAGTCTCAATAATGCAATCTGGGTTAGATGAACACATGTATATGTGAGGGAGAATAAAAATCTTGCATGGATTTACTAAATTCTATTCAGACTCTTGGTGTGTGTGTCTGTACGCGCCTAGGCTTTACAAGTGTTTCAGAAGCACATAACTATAAAATACTTTATGTTAGGAAGAGGAAAAAGGTGCAAAAATTGCAGCATCCCCTAATTCAGTTCAAATGGAATAGAAAAAAAAAAAAAAGCATAATGGGTTTAGAGTCCTAATCAATATTTTACAGCTCACGATCTCTCACACTCTGTGTACAACGTGCAGAAGTTCTTGTGAAGCATCTGGCAACATTCTCATATGTCTATCCTTAAAATTGAATCTCTCTCCACAATCAACTACCATTGCCTAAACTCTACAATTAACTGGGAAGCACTTTCCCTCAATGGGAAAAGGCAGTTAATTGAAAAGACTTTTCCCTCCAAATTTAGGACCTCGGAGGCACAGTAATTTCCATCGTTTCCTTTGTACAGAATGGAAAATGGCCTGGCAACACTGCTCCTGGAGAAAACAAGACTGTAACTAAAATTTGGGAGAACAAAATGTCCCAACCGTATAAGTCTTCCGTGTTGTTGCTGCACTAAAAAGGTTTTATTCCTAATGCTGCCTATAAGAACAGTGCGAGAAGTGGTATCTCTGAATTCCAGCATATATTCCACTGGTGAGAACTGCACCTCCTGGGTGTATGTAACCACAACCTGCTTTTGTACAAACGGCACGGAAGCCTATAAGGACTCACAAATTATATATGATTGCATATCTAAATGTAAATGAATTACATAATTACTTTTATGTTCTTAGGAAGATAGATTTCATCTTCAGAACTTAATGTGTTTGTTAATGTAACAAACCTCAAAGTCCTCTGCAGTAAATGCTTTTATGTACAGCAAGAAAGAAATATGAGATACTTCAAATGACAGCTTGAATGCTGCTTTAGTACCAGGGATAATTTAGTGGTCTCCCTCAGCTTCAGTTGCTGTTTAGGTCAGCTAAAGTTGTGAATCCTTAAAAAGAGAACCGTGATCAAATGAAATATAATTCTCTAATAAAACATAAGTTGTTGCAAAGCTATATTTTATATACTAATTCAACCCAGCAGTTAAAACTCAGCTCCCTGAACAATAAAAACAGTTTTGCTGAGCACAGCCCTTCCAGCTTCTAAGCTGCTCCTTCCCCCACTGTCCTCTATGTAACCAGGCGAATACAAAAGAGACCAATCAAACAAGATTTTTGTTTACCTTTCACTGAGAGATAGAAAGTGGTGAGCCTGCATACGCTCTTTTGTCCACGGAAAACATACACTAGATTTTGTTTGATACACATTTTAAAAGTTCCTTTTAAGTTTTCCCTTGTTAGAGAATAGTTGTGTTGCTATAGCTTTTGGCCCCTTGCTAACAGCAGTTTGTTCCCCCCTCACCAGAATTTGAAGCTTTTGATCTCTTTTATCTTCTGCTTGCTCATAGCCGAAGAATTGCATCTGTGGCAAAGCTTGTCCTCTTAAGAGTCCATTGACTTATTGCTAGAAAGCAAGGAAATAGCTTTCTTTTCACTCTGAGTCCCTGTTGAGATAATACATTCTGAAGGGACACAGCCTGTGTGGAGTAATCAGAGCTATTGTTCACCACTGTTTGAAATGCACAGTGAAAATATATTACTGGAGGATTTAAAAAAAAAAAAAAAAATCAAAAAGAGATTCTACCTAAGAGAAATATACAGATAGCAACTCAGAGTAGGCTTTTCTTGAATATTGTACATCAGGTAGCACCAGGCTATGCTACGACTTGGACAATAGCACATATTGGGCATAAACAGAGCATAGAAGCAAATAAATACATACATTTTATTTAATTTCTGTGCCGCAGGAAAGGCAAGGCGTTAGTGGCACTTATCTTTCCGATTCAGAATGGCGTGGCCCACCAGACTGTCCCATGGTAAGACTACTCCTTGTTTCCAGACTGATTTCCTGAGCACTGGTGACTCTCCCATAGCATCCTTACCAAACAAACAAACAAAAATAAAAGCAGTGCTGGCCTCCACTGTACTGCTATCCCCAGGGTCCAGTGGCAGGGCAGCTTCCACACCACCTTGGCCAGAGGATCAACATTTCCCAGCTTCAGCTGGAAACAGCGTTCTTCACTTCCATTTGACATTGCTGCACGCTGCTGACCGACCAGCTGGACAGGTGTCACCAATGAAGCAACCGCAGTGCTCCAAATGGTTGAGACCGAACATCTTCCTAGAAAAAGACAGCTCTAAATATGACCTAGTGGCTCCCAAGCAGGTCCTTGCCGCACAAGAAGATCTGTGGTGGTGCAAAATGCTTCTGACACTGCCGGTCTATTGCACCGCAGCAGTGCAGGGACTGGGGTCGTGCAGCTCCTTATTCTGCAGCTTTCTCCTAAGGAACTGGCTTGCACAGAACAATTTCATTATTTCTACTCAGTAAGAGTGGAAAGGTGGTTTGAAACTATATTTATGTAGCTCTTCAGCTCTGATGCACACTCCTTGCAGCTGAAAATGTGTTTATTTTTAAAATTCTTTGAGAAGAATTATGGTCTACAGAAGTAGGATATTATTTTAAAAGCTCTTTTTTTCCCTGCCTATTCACTTGTTTACTATGCTGCAGAGACTCTGTACAAATGAAAGGAAATTACAAACACTTAATGGGAAGAAATGATTTACATTTAATAGCCAAATTCTTAATTAACTCCATTACCATGTAAAGCAGGCCATGCACTCATGTCTTAAGGTTAATAAATAAGAGTGGAAATTGTCTGTGTTCATATTTAGCATCCCTCTCTACTTCTTTTCTGCAAACAGATGAAGAAAAACAATTTCGTTTTCATCCAGGGGAACAGCAAATTTCAACCCTGAAAGTAAAGAAACCCTCTGCAAAATTCTGTCAATGTAAATCTACAAGAAAATTAAATATGAAAGGGTAAAAACCATTAATTTTACTTGTTTCTGAGTGCAATGGCAAAAAGAGGATACGGAAGCATCTTAAGTCATGAATTACATGTTCCACATATGGTGCCATAAGGGAATAAAGATTTAAAGGTTAGCACAGCAAGAAAGACAACCATAGCAGTATTAAAGAAATAAGCAATATTGCCTCCATCTCCAGAAATAAACAAAAATTAGCGTAGCACAACCACTACCAAACAAGCCCTTCACACCTTCCATAAAGTACTGTAAAAAAGGATAAAAAAACAGCCTTTCGGTCTTCTATCCCCTCCAATTACTAAATATTTCTTGGTGAAAGCCACGTTTTCTTATGAGTAAGGACAGAAAGACTATACACAGAAAAGTAATTTGCCCCTTTTAAATTTTTTTTTTTTTACAGAACCATGAGGTTGTTTGACTTTATTTTGCTTGTCAACTCTCTTTTCATAATTCAAATCATCAATCACCAGAGTTATTTGGGGACAAAAAACATGGCAGAGATATACCACATTTGGACTTGGATTGCCCTTTGCCCTCATAAAATCTACAGGACAAGATTTATTATAGGTCCTGTGTGAAAATTTTCTTACAAAGCCTTGCCTCTGGAGATAGGAAATTGCGAGGAAAATCCCTCAGGGCAGTCCCACATCTGTTCTAACTTTGGTGGCTTCCTCAAGGTACACCTCAAGTGAAATCGCACAGCACGGCGTTCCTGCTCTGGATAGTTGTGGCTCCCATACGCACCATCCACCACTGGAAGAAATCAATGACAAATTCAATGTCAGCTGAAGTTGCTGATAGATCCAGAACAAGGACATTAGACATTTTGTCTACCAGTTCCGATCATAAAATGAGAGCCAAAAGTCAGGTAGTTTGTGTCATAGCTTTCCACAAGAATAGAGGAAACAGTAAAAAGCCATATTGGTAAGGACATCAAGATTCAATGTGCAGGGCTCTATTCCCTGCACATTGTTTCGTATGAGTAGAATTTAAACTAGACCAGATCTTCAGCTCTGGTGACAACACTGGATGTGAACTTTTACTGCATATCTTTGGTTTTGTTTTTGAAGAGTTTTCGAAGATGTGCATTTAAAAATAATGATATGTCATAAATTATAAATTAATTATGTAATATATAGTTCAGCAACAGTGATATAATGTCTCAGCAGCAGTACTGAATATCTCCTTACTTTTAAATACTTTTAAAGTCCAAAAAATACCTTCAGAGATGTTTTAATGATCTTTTCAGCCAGGCTTTCAAGCTGCATATTAGTTGGTTTAACTGTTTTGCATACCATATAGCAAATGTATCTAATATACTTATTTATTTCCCAATTCCCTTTAGATTCTGTTATGAATGGACAAGAGGCAACATTTTTTATGCAGCAAGTCTGACAAAAAACCCTAAATACTCTTAACTTGCAACATTACAGCTCTACTGAGCTTTTAAAGGTTGCAAAACAGGTACTTTCCAAGCTTGACACAAGGCTTGACCAAGAAAAAAAAAATTCCCCAATCAACTAAGAAACAAACCTTACCACATAAAGGACTTTTTTTTCACAAGAGATATTTTCTTGCAGAATCAGTCACAAAAAAAAAGAGAAGTCCAGCTGCCCTTGAACTTAATAAGGTCTGCAGTGATGCGTTACTACTAGCAATGAGAACACTACTAGTATCAGTAAGAATGATAGCAATGAGGACAAAAGTAATGTGTCACAGTTATAAGGTCAATCAAAAATCTGTTTCTGCCTACCAGTACAGACAGCCTTCACAATTTTATCACGATTCATGGGATATTTATTATCTTTTTCTTAAAAATTTAGCCCCCAGTGTCTATGATGATACTACACCCCTCAGGTTTAATTTTGAAAAATTTCTATCCTATGAAACTTCTAAGAAACATTTTAAAAAAATAAACTCCATGCATTCGGGAAAAACAAAACAAAACAAATCAACCCCAGACAACAAAAAAAAAACAGCCTTTTTTTCTTTTTCTTTTTTTTTTTTTTTTTTTTTAATCTGCACTCCTGATTTCTGTACATTTGAAGAGGGATTCAAACCTCAACTGAAGATGTTGCTCAAGGCAGTTGTGTAGACACCAACACACACACTCTCCCAGGCAAAAGAAAGACAGACAGCTGCTGGAGATAATGGTTCCCATTTACACTGCCATACATTTCCTAAGATAGGACCTCAGCAGATCTCCATCTCTTCTCATCGGGTATTTAGGGGACTTAATTGACCCCTAAAGTTAGATGAGAATTCCTCCACTCCAAGTTCTAAACTAAGAACAAAGTAACAGTTAAATCTCCTATGCTACACATCAATTAACTAACATTAAAAACAACAAAAACAAAAAGTTCAAAAAAATTGTTTTAATTTTAAGGGACATTTTTAGGTCTATTATAATACATTACTTATTTAGGATACATGTATTAGGATATATCACAATAAACCAGAAATTATTAATTAATCTTTGATTTTAAAGCAGGGCTATGAAATTACTATAATTTAGTATTATTACAAAACCAAAATGGTTACAGGAAAAATGCTTCATCATCTTTTTACCACCTGCAGTCCAATAGTAGCTACAGCAGCCAAGCCACAGAAAGGTTTCATTTCTTGTGCAGGTTGCCATATTGCAATAAACACCTCTAAGATGGCATCCTCAGAAACAACAAACCCCCTTAATTGAGACGACTGCCAAGAACCAGGTTCTGTGTAATGAACTTGCCTGCTCTGTGATGTTTCACGTGCTCCTGTTCTTACACGACTTCACAAGAAATCAGTATGACTCTAATACAGATTTTTAAGAAGTTACCTGCTTCACATTACAACTGTTATTAAAGGAAATCATTACATAAAAATATTTAATGTCTTTAATCACATTGTATTCTTCTAACATTTTTTTTACAAATGAAGGAATTGCTTCACTGGTATAATTCTGTTTCCACCAGGGTTTGCCAGTTCAGAGACAATACTCTAAGGTTACCCAAGAAAATCTGAGACCCCCATGGTGTGACACAAGTAACACATTGCCAGAAAGCCTCTCTCCTCACAGAGCTCTTATTATACATATTTGCAGCCCAGCAGGGAAGGATAACAGTCAGTCACCCGCAGTCACTGCCCCAGGGAGATGATCCCTTCTTGATGTCAATCACAGTGAAGATTCTCTCACTCTTTCATTTGCAGTAAGGCTGCAATGGCCAAGGGAGGGTTTGGGAATGCAGTTAGCTATCACAGAGCCAGAAGAGGTCCTGCTTAAATGATGCTCATTTAGGGCTTACGTGATGGCATAATGATGCTACTGAGATGATGTACTACAAAACCAAACATTTCACTTCAAGAAAAATTTTACTGAACTTTATAAAAAAGATCAAGGAAAAAGTTCTAGTGTTCTAGGATGAGTGGTGTAACCCTCTACTGATACACAAAATACATTCTATGGGTCTGAATTAGTAGAAAACAGCCTCTGCCTTTCCTAAACCCAAGACAGTTGGCTTCATTTTCTACTATGTCAGCCTAACCTACCTGCACATACAAGGAAAAAAGAGGGTGGTTGGAGGAGCGGAAAAGGAAACGTTGTCGCCCACAGGCGCAGAATGAGAATCAGACATTCATCTGCAACATCTTCCCTGGAACCGTACAGGATTGCTCAGTCTGAGGCCAGATTTGGAAGTCTTTGAAATGATGACAATAGCAATAATGCATTTGGAACAGTCAAATCCAGAGTCTTAATTAGCAATGCTGGACTCAAGATTAAACGTACCACAAGCGTTTCCTTGACATTAGACCAGAGCAGAATCACCTTGGATTGATGGTAAACTTTGGTCTCTAAGAATCTGCTCAGTAGAGGCATCGAAAATGCTGTTCTCGTAGATCTTTGTACCTACAGAGCCTATTCACATCAGCTATGAGGACAGGCACCCAGCCAATCATCATACCTGTCTTTCTGAGACCCATCCTACGCTGAAGTTCCCCAATTTCACAAGGATTTGAGTGTATTTAAAAGACATGTACTATAAAACAGAGTATCTGACTGCATTTGTTCACTGAATACACTTGCTTTCAAAAGTTTTTTGTGAAGTAAGATACTGTATTTTTATTATGTGCCATTATTATTTTCGTTGTCATTGCTGCTACCATTATCAGTCATTATTAAAATGACGCACAAGAGATCAGATGGGCAAAGAAAATGCTCTGATCAGGAAAAAAAACCCCTACCAACTTTAAATATGTGGTTGCATCTACAGACCTACCCACCATTACACATACACTTTGTTTCTATAAATAAAAATTGCTTTAACCCCATGATGAAGTTATTTCTTCATCAAGGAAGTTAATATGCTTTTCAGAGAATCGTGGATTCAAATGTGCAGACAATAAAGGGAAAAGTGCTTATTTCTGTGAATTGTTAACTTCCCGGTGGTTCCGCTCCAGCATTAATGCTGTGGAGGTATTGCTTAAGAGGGGTTTTATCATACAAAGAACTCTGGCCAGCAAATAGCATGATACTCTATTTTACTTGTCAATTTCTAGGCTTTATATGGAATATAAGTTTTTAGATCTTTTTACCTTGTTAATGTCTTAAAATATTTCGTATCCAACTACCAGCAAGTATAAAGCTGGCATACTCAAGTACATAGAATTATGGTACTTTTTTATTCATCAGGATCTAATCTTGCACCAGTGTTGAGTGATAGCAAGCACCCCTAAAAACATACTCTACTTCTCTTGAAATAGAGTTTTCAAGAAATTTAGATATTAAAGCATTTTCTATTCTATTCTATTACAAGAAAGAGTTTATCTAGATTAAGAAAGTGATTCAAGACTAATTGTGAGTTGGTCCACACATGAGCTAACCTCAGTTTTTTCCCCCTGTGAAGGTGTGAGTTAATACTCTAACTTAGCTTGACTAGGTAAGTTTAATTTTGATGGGCACTGAGAAGGTATGCCAGCTAGGAAAATCAAGAGGGAAAAAAAAAGATATCCTGGATTTTAGCTTGGAAAAACGTCTAAGATAACACTGCAATGCATTATCAGAGCTTAACCTATCTTCAAAGGTATTTCCTAGCATAGGCTTAATTGAAGACTTATTCTCACACACTTAACACTTACAGATCACTGAGTGCGCCAAGCAGTCCAGGATAAGCCAATCTGTTTCTGTGAAATAATATGCTAGATAAGACAAGGTGCACAGTAGCTACTTTCTGATTAATTTAAACAAACAAAAACAAACAAACCCCCCTCCCAAACAAACCAAAAACCAAACACCAAAAATCAAGAATCACAGGTTAATAGTATGTATTGAAAACCTTCTTTTTAATGAAGAACACTTTTTAATGAATTCCTGCACTGTTGCAGGAATGCAATAAAGCATCTGAAGCCATAAAAAAATTTATGATCTCCCATAAAACTTAAAAATGGATAAACTGATTTGTCTCAAAATTTATACCAAAATAATTGGACTGAGAGTTTACATGCCAAGTTTCCACTTGGAAAGAAATTTTAGGGACTGTTACTATTACAAAACACAGAAAATGAAAGTTCATAATGGAAATGCTGACTGACTCTTTACTTTACCAGTGCTATCTACACACATATATGCTCACAGATACTCTGTAATAATCTGAAGCTTTCTTTGATAAACTCTGTTTCCGTAACCAAAAATGAATGACCACCTTTCCCAGCTTTTCAGTTCAGTACAGATATAAGTACAGAAATCCCTATCTTGCAAATTTCCTGACTTCCCAGAATAGCTTTGAAGCAGGAATTATTGTAAGACATGAGTGAAGATGTATTATAAGAAATGTTAACGAGGCATGAATTACACTCTTTACTTTTTTTTTTTTTTTTTTTTTGTTGAGAGACCATCCTTTGAAGAGGTCACCATGGCCAAAATAACATCGCAAAGTTAATTTTCTCTTTTCAGGGCAAATTGAAGGCATTTGTTTCACATTATCTATCTGATACAAGGTGGAGAAATAGCAATCTAATCAAATCATGCATGGTTTTCATTACAGTTTAACAAACAGTACTGTCTGACCCTACCAGAAATGAATCAGAAATTTGGGTACAGTAATTTCTGTACAGCAGTAGGTCAAGGCCAAATACGAAATGAAACTCACAGTTACTGTAAAATACCTTTAGCCTATGCTGTTCTTCAGACTTTTTCACAGATCCTTTCCACAGGGAATCAACAAGCTTATTTCTGATTCATGTTTTTTCCTTTTCTGGGAGTGGTTCCCAGTATAGTAATCTTTGCCAATGGGACCAAATCGTGGTCTTTTTAGGAGCACTTTCCAGATTTAGTCCCATGATTCAAGCCACCATCTGGTTTTAAAGGGGAAAACCCTTCTATGTGGAAACATTAACCTGACATGTCTCCAGTCTAGACTAATAATTATGTTAAAGGACAGTCTGAGTCCATTATCCACATGGAATGGGTGGAGGCTTTGATAAACCAGTAATAATAGGCATCATACTAGTCACCGAGGACTTTTCTTACTTACTTGCTTTCTTATAAAAGGGAACTTTAGGCTCATTCACGAATTCTGTTTCTACTGGGACTGACAAACAGTTCATTTATTTCCATCAAAGGCAAGGGACTGTATTTAGTATAGTGCCCATAAAACAGGAAATGGAATGTTGCTCAACAAAGGTTGACCTGCTCCTGTAGATTTTTGTCGACACTGCTTTTGTTCAGAATGGGAAGCAAGGTTCCTCTAATTGTATCATTCTGATTCTTCTCATTGCAGCCTTTTATACATTCAAATGGTCACATTCATTTAAAAGCGTCTATGCTTTGAAAAATTTGCACAAGCAAAACAAGTGTTGAAAACTGGAATGAAGCTGGTGAACCTCAGTAGAAAAAAACCTGCTCGATTCACATAGTAACAGTTTTCAAATGCAAGTTCCCTAGGCCCCGCTTTAGCAGCAGGCTTAAAACAGGCTTAACTTTCATTAAGAACACCACGCAAAGAACTTTAGCCAGGAATCAGTCGCCAACCACACCTTAGTTATTGATGCTACAAACCGGGACTTGAAGAACTGGGGGATGTGCTCTCGAGTGCCATCTACTGGCACATAAACCATTAACCGACTATGGAAGCATCTCCTTGTGTACAAAGTACTCACGTCAGAGCTCTGCACACACGTAAATACGTACTTATTTAGGCTATTCCTATTTTAGTCGTATTTGCTTATGAATTCTAGAGTAGGGCAATCCAAGGGTGTCTTGCAGACTGTTTTTAGAAGGGCATGCTAATGTAATATTTATATAATCATGTTGGCATTCATCTTTAATGCGCACAGTCGGACCACCATCCAACATCCACGGCATGAGTGCAAATCCTTTTGCCAACCTCTGTAAGTCTAACTGGAGCTCTTAAAATGGTCTTTTCAATTCAAAAGTGTTAACCAAAATACCTAGTAATAGGGAAAACTCTCTGTCCCATCTTGAAACAGGCAAGAAGAAAATAGATTGTCAAGCATACTTTATGGATAAAGGAAAATAAACTACGCGCAGCACTATTATAAAATATTTGAATTATTTGCTTGCATTTTTCTTCCACATATCTTAAAGAATTGTAAAGAGACTGAGAAGCATCGTTATCACCATTTTCCACAGAGGGAAACCAAAAGAGGAAACTAAAATGTAGCTGCTTTTTTTCTTACAATCAAGGCAGTCTCTGAAAAAGGAAAGAAAATATGAATTCTCACTTCTACATGCTGTTTTTCAGATCACCATTTAAAACAGCATATTTGAACTGATTGCTTTCATATTAATTCAGGAGGTTGACATTTTTAAATAGCTGCATACAAATGTCTAATGAAAGATAAATTTACAACCTCTTTGGAAAATACTGCTGCTATCTAACTTTGCAGAGCTATGTCAGAAATAAGAACAGTTACCTTCATTTGTAGTATAAATTTCTGTCATAAATTAAAACAACAAAATGAAACACAGTTTCATACACAGCCTTATCATAGAGTCCCTGCACAATGACCACCATGTCTTCAACTATCAACTTAGTTTCAGGTTTGGCTTTCTATCAGTAAGGAAAACAGGGTTAAAATACCTAAAAAGCTACAGGTATAATAATAATAAAAAAATACTATCATTAGCAACACTAATTTTCATGGTTTGTTTTTCGTTCCTATGCTGCAACTAAGTTCTAAAAGATGATTCTGCTTGTAACGGCTATTCAGCTTTATAATGTCATTGTAACGAAAAAGTTCAAGAATTCAAAGTGATGGGTTTTTTTCTCTTCTGTTACCCAAGGTAACTAGTCCAACAGGAAGTAACAATTCTGAAAGTGATCTCAGTTTTTTTGGTTGGTTGGTTGGTTTTTTTTTTTTTGGGGGGGGGGGGGAATAGTAATGCCCATCATAGATGCAGAGGAGACAGAAGAAAAAAACTCAGATGTGGCAAAAAAAAGCAAAGGAGAAGACTCTGAAGCTCTTCAAGATCTGTCCTAAGGTAATTAACTAAACTAGCTAATTAATGTTAAATAGCTAGTTAATGTTAACAATGCCAGAAACGGACATCACTGAAACAAAGAAAAAATAATCAGGAAATAAGATCTGGCCAAATGGCTTTGTCTACCTGCGGATGAAAAGCAGCATGCTACAACAGCCCTTCCAGAAGTGCAGTAATTGGTGTGTTGGGAACATCCAACATCCTTCCATTCTGTAGTCAGAAGAGGACTGAGCCTATGTTAGACAATCCAACCTTTCCCAACAGCATTAGCTTGGACTCTTACCCAAGTACTGCCTCTCAGTCACCTCCAGCCTGTAATCAGGCTTGAGAAAGTGGTACTTGCCATAGCACAGTGCTTTCTATGTAACCCCCAGTGAACTATGAACAAACCATCCCACAACTCAGCTATAGGCTGCCAGTAGAGATAAGATCACTGGGAATGCAGAACAACTGTTTGCACTGTGACAAAGCTAAACTAGATGGTGCCATTCAGTGAGGTTACCTCTGAGGAAGTGCAGTTAGGACTGTGCTTGCATCATCAGGCAGACTGGAAACATGAGCAGAGCACTGCACAGCTTCCGTCTAGCTCACCACATACTTCTCCATTATGAAATAATAATGCCTGTTAGAATTTGGCCTTAACAGGCTTTGCCAGTTTGAACTTAAAATGAAACTGTTGGTTTTAAATATGGTCTTGCTGCTGTACAAACATAAATATTTCATTATTAATGTATTTTTCAAGATTACATGGATCCTTTCTTGAACTTGCTGAAGTCACGATTTGGGGATACACTTTTTTGCAATAGCAAGCTTTGCTCATATATTTTCTGGTAGGTAAACGTCACTGTTCAAGAAAAAGATTATACATGCCTTCCCAGTATTAACATTCCATCAGTGTTTCTGCCACCACAGAAAGCGAGCGAAGAAAGTTACTGGCCTGTGATTTGGAAACTCCCTTGCCTACCATAAGCTGAGCAGCTGTAAGCACAGCTCTCCTGCAGGCTCTGCTCCTCATTTGTGAAGCAGAGATAATAGCAACTCCTTGCTGGCTCCACAATAGTGCTGTGAAGTTAAACACAATAAACCCTCAGGAACACTGTGGTCATAAGAAGAGTAAAGCAGCAAAGGCAAAAAGTCAGTGCATATTTATTTTCCTGGCAAGGCACTGCTCTCAGAGCAGTAAGGCAAACATATCCTTGGTGTAATGACAGGTAGGGGTTGCAAGTGAGAAGTGTTTGGCCTGTTGCTTTTAACTGGTATTGTTTCTGTTGCTAGCTTTTCAGGACACTGCAATCAAATAATTATTGTTTCCTTGGTTGCCAACTATTTTTCTTTTATTAGTAATACCGACCTTTGTTTATTCTTCTTCCTCCCATGGGAAATTTCAACACGCCTCCAGAAGGGATGTTGTATGACTCTCATTTATAATGGGATCACTGCCCTTCTTCCCAGGGGAGGCTTTCTCTTTCCATTTTTTTTTCCCCTCGGTATTTGTAGACAGGGACACCAAGTCAAATCTCTGCTGTGCTCACATTCATGTGATCTGAACAAGACGAACAGATCAGCAGTTCTCACACATTTGCCTAGGAGACGTACAGCTGAAGAGAATTCATCTCAGACACCATACCATTTAAACTGTTTAACATTCATTCTGGCAACATTAACAACAGACCATATAGAAAAGTAGTACCGAAAATACATTTTTGTGGGGTTTTTTTTTTCCTTTCCTTAATGCAGTGAGTGTTTTATGGGGTTTTGCATCCTTCATTTCTTTGCTTCTTTGCTCTTTCACTTCCTACTTGTTTTCTCACCATGCTCATTCCTTTCTCACCAATGTATGCATTTCACTCTCTGTCCCCAATCTTACTCACTCACAGCTTATTTTTCAGTGTGGTTTTGTTCTTTTTAGTTACCCATCCACCACCACCACCCCAACCTGATTGTCCTTTTTCAGGTACGTAGTTTACTTTGCCTTCTTATCATGAACTACTACCCTTTGTCCTAGAAAATCCTTTTCTTTCACTAGGTCACCATGTACTTCTGTCACTCTCATTTGTAGCCCCCAGCTCCACTACTGGCAACTCCTGCTGATGACAGATGTCTCACAATCAGCTGTAAGCCTGCTCTTGGCTCCAAGCCGGAGGGATGCTCCAGACTTTTTTCACGTTTGCTCTTTGCAGCATCACTTTTATACAGCTGCAAAGTCACCTTTTCCTTAAGTACAGCTTCTTAGAGAATTCCAGGTCCCTTTGCACCACCAGGACTGAATACCTGTAGAAACAGCTTGAGAAAAATTGCAGGCAACGCTATCCTGCGGGGTGAGTAAGCATGGATGGCATTTTGCCCTGGGAGTCCTGTTTTGAGCAGTCAGAGCATGCCAGTGCATTATTCCATTGCCTACACAGCAGGAGCCCCAGACTTGAGCGTGCAGACAAACTCTCATACCAACCCTAAGCTACATACATCCTCCCCCACCACCTAGTGCAATACTTTCATCTTTTCCCATGCCTCCTGTGCCATGCAACCTCAGTATTACCTTCCCCCACTCGTTTCTTCTACCTACCTTTGGCAAGCCAGAAAGAATACATAATTGCCCAATGAGGAGCTAAATGAAGAGCGTCTAGGGTGTGCTAACTCATCAACCAACTAGCAAGAAAGTCTACAAATTCAGATTGGCTTGATATTCCAATGCTAGATACATTCAGATTGGCCCAATGCCTATCTATCAGATGCTGGCAGCCAAATACCACAGTCTTCTAGCCTGCAAAAAAATGGCTTAAGGGGCTGTATCTGTACAGATCCAATATACAAAGTAATTGTGTCAACTTTTGGCCTGTGCTTTCTGCAATATCTATGTCTTCCTGAGCAAAGAAGCCAACACCAAAGGACTTGCTAACTCAGCTCTTTGTGACATTAGTGGCTATGTCTACATTAGCAAGTAGCGCTTTGCAATAGAAAGTCTGTGAACTAAGAGAGTGGCTGCTGAGAACCAGATGCCCACGCTACATGCTTTTGGGAAGTGCTTTACTTTCCACTAGCTCTAGCCCAGTCCTGCAGACTGAAACCTCAATAGCAGACAGAGTCCTAGAACACATCATCTGATGTCACAGAAACATGGAACAGTTCAGGCTGGAAGGGACCTCTGGAGGTCATCTTGTCCAACCTGCCCTGTTCAAGTAGGAACACCTAGAGCTGGTTGCCCAGGAGCATGTCCAGAATATCTCCAAACATGGAGAGTCCACAACCTCCGCAGACAACCTGTACCAGTGCCAGGGTCACCCTCACAGTAAAAAAAAAAAGGATTTCTTTATGTTCAAACAGTATCTATCATATTTCAATTTTAGACTTAGTCTTATCCAAAAAGAATCCAGTTTACCCAGACTGAGAGCACTGCAATGCAATCAAATTGATGTTCAAGAGATTCGCTTCAACAGCAAAAACACAAACCTTCATTCTAGCTGAAATACTACTGTAGATTCATTCACTGGTTCTACTACTACAACCATGTTCTGCCACCCTTATTCATAGTCAGCAGTGCCTGACTTTAAAAAGTGGTGTTTAATATAGTATTTCTTTAAATGCTTTAATAAGCTATGGGCAGTTTTTTTCTTCTCCCTTAGCTACTTCTCTATCTCCAAAAACAGAACACAAAATACAGAGAACTGTCTATATATAAATATACCACCATATAATGCATTACAATGGTTTAAACTATAGAATGGCATGCGCCATTCATTCAAAACGTGGTAATAATGCAAATAGATAAAGTAGAAAGATTGGTGCATTCCCTTCCACGTTTACTTTGTTTCCCACATTACCGAGATTATATCCCAAGAATTCATGAAGCTGCAATTAGCACCTGTGATAGAAACCTGAAAACAACTTTATCAAACTTGTATGCTAGCACAAAACACTATCAATGACTAGTAACCACATACACATTGATGTCAGCCATAACTAGAAAAGTACATATAGGCATTAAACACTCCATGCATTTGGAAGCCTATCCTGCTCTAACACATTGCCATCTTAGACACAGACCCAAACAAACCAGGTCCCAAGCCCATTTTGAAATCAATGCACAGCAGGGCTGATGGTAGAGCTGCGTACAGCATGACACTACACTATGTAAGCAGTGGGTTAGATGCTATGCACGCTAAGGGTGTTCAGTGTTTAGAGCTTTGTGATCATTAAGACAGCCCTGTTCTAGCATTGCTGAAGTCATGGTTATAGCTCTGTGGCAGATCAGCTGGGACAACAAAGCCAGATCACTCATGAAAATACAACTCAGTTTGACCTGCACAATTGCTATCATTGCAGTCTGAAAATTATCAAACCATCTGCACACAAGTACTACTGATATAATTTAGGAATAAAGGACATGAGGAACAATAACAGAGTCAAATGACACATGCCACAACACTTTTGACGTCTTCCAAAAAGACTGGAGAGAAAAGACATTCTAATGAAAACTCCCAGAAGGATTGACTTCAAAAATGTCTATTTTGTCTCTAGGATTTTGTTTCTCTTCAGATCATTAGATCTCTACAAGTATAGCCTCTCAGCTTTAGGCATTTTAATGATATTTTCATAAAAATTTTTAAAAAAGTTTTAAAGCTTCTGTTAAAATTAAACTGTATAATAAAATTGCATCATGCTCAAATGCTTTATTCCTTCAACCTTTAACCTAGCTAGTCAGGGAAATGAATTAATGAATCAACTTGCAAAATGAAGCACTACTGTGAATACAAGAGGCAGAATTTGGCACTCAGAAGACTTCCTGCTAAACTGGCTTGCCTGTATAGACAGCATATTTGTCTTATACTTTTTAACAAAACATTTTAGGAAAGTAATAATTGTTATTTTTTGCCCATTAACGTGTACAAATTTTAATTTTCAAGTTCATCAATTTGCATGGTTGTAAGAAAAGAAGAAAAAGGTTTAATCTAACCATTTTTTGATAAAATTTTGACAGAATAGCTGTTAACATTCAAAAATGCTTCAGGGTCAATTCCCATTATTTGTTGTAGCATTGATTTAATTTTTAAGTGTAGGTAGGATGCTTTTCCCATACCTGCAATCCTATTTTTATCACAAACAAGTTGCTTCTTGACTACTTTAAAAAAAAAAAAAAGTAATCACTCCCAGTCATTTTCATATTCATACAGAGAAAGTGGTACTGCTAGATATATCAGTGTGTTTAAAGAAACGAGGTGGGGGAAAAAACAGGAAACATTCTGGTTACAAATAAAATATGGAAAATATTCTGGATGTAATATTTTCATGGGCAGCATTTAATCCAAATAGTTTTTCAAAATTAAACAAGAATTAGGAAATCATAAAATATACACGCTAACTAGAAGTCACCATGCCGAGGGGAAATGTTGTACAGGTAGCCATGGCTGTCACCCCATTAAAGCCATTAAAGGTGTTCGAGTCAGCACCGCAAGGGTGGCATCTTCATTTATTTAGGAGCCAAAGATTGAAGTTCTCTCCTGAGAGCAGTGCCTTCAGTAGCCTTTGAAGAACTGAGCATGGCTCACCCCTTTTGAAACACAGCCACTGTGGGAGGGGGCATGTTATGCAACACCTGGGCAGTTACAGCACCTGCAAGTTTTGGGCTCTAGCTCTCAAGATTAGTCTTGTTTCTTTTTTTCATTACTATTTAATAAAATTCAAATCCAGGCTTTTGAATAGAGACTTAAATCCAGGGCAAACTGCTCCTCCCTTTCCAAAGTAGTTTAGTCATTATGTTACACCCATGCTGCCTCCTGCATCTGAATGTATCTATTTTGTGAAATTCCCTTGGTTTCAAATGAGGAAGCAGAAGGGGACTTTGCCTCTAACTCCCTTCCCACCTTCCTCCAGCCTAGACACAGGCCTGGTGATTAACATACTGCCATGGGAAGGAAGAGACATTGATATGAATGAGGACACACCTGAATCCAATTTTCTTGCTTGTCCAACTAGTCTAACCACTATGCTAACCACAGGATCATGAGTAACCGGGTTTCGAATAGCAGTGTCTGTTGCTACTCTGGTTTGTTTTGTTGTTGGTTTTTTAAAGGAATTATCCAAGTATTCACATTGGATCAGTCCCTCACTAGGCTTCGATGACACCTCAACTCATTTCTGATTGGCTTAAGTCCCTAGTTACACATACCAAACACTACAATTGCGATGAAGTCTTTCAGATAAGTCAGAATATGCCTACAGAGTTAAAGTAGCTCCATGATTATGCAGCCACTGAAGAAGGTGGGTTGGATTTTTATTACTGTCAGTCTTCAATGAACCAATTCTTAGGTTCAGATATAAATACCTATATAAAGGACAAGGAGTAATGGCTTTAAACTGAAGGAAGGTAGATTTAGATTAGATGTAAAAAAGAAATTCTCTACTGTGAGGGTGGTGAGGCACTGGAACAGGTTGTCCAGAGAAGCTGTGGATGCCCCCTCCCTGGAAGTGTTCAAGGCCAGGTTGGATGGGGCTTTGGGCAACCTGGTCTAGTGGAGGGTGTTGGAACTAGATGGTCTTTCAGGTCCCTTCCAACCCAAACCATTCTGTGATTCAGTATGTGATATTAAATCTGCATACTCCATATAATATCAAAGATTTTTTTAAAATATTCACTATGAGAAAAAGGTATATCACTATAGATACACAGCTTGCAGATCAGTGTCTCAAGTTGTGATCAAAACTTACATTCACTTCTAATAGCATTCAAGAGCTTTTATTTAAGACCTAAATGCACTAGGCCATGTGAACAAAGCAAGCGAATAAATGTTCTTTTCCCCTTCTTCCATGTAGAAAGTAGTCCAAACATTAAAAAAGTGGTAAGTGGATTGACATAAAATAAAAATTGTAAAATGTCCTCTGACATTGATAATTAATGTCATTTTAAAATTCCCACATTGATCATGATTTGGCAATTTTATTTATATTCTAAAACTAAATGCATATGGGAATGAAAATAGATATTGTTTTAAATCAACTTGATTATTGTATATCCACATGCTAGTCCTGATTACTCAAGCTGTGCCTTTTTCCATATCCAAATTACAAAACACTTTCAACAGCATTCTGTACAGTATTGTTCATTTTCCAAGGATATGATTATCATCTGAACATATGGAAAAGAGGATTATTTTAGCTAGTAACTATACTTAAGTATACAATCTATCCAGCCTTTCTGTACAGGTACAATATGAAAATCCTTTCCATTTATTTACTTTCTCACTGTACAGGGTTTCCTCTCCATTCTTGCAATTAAATGTAGGGTTTGGGAGCTTTTTCCTTTTTCAAAGGAGTCCTTTGCACTAGGTGTTTTAATGACTTATGCTCTCAAGTTTTAGAAAAGATACTTCCCTTTCTGCCAACTGTTCCATGCCTCTGCTATGCCTTCCTCACAGCTGTTCTGCCAGTCTCCCAGATGCTTCATCTCCCTCTCTACCTGTGCAGCTTAGCAGCTCAGAACTCCACAGCGCTGCTGAAAGAGAAACAAAGGAGCTGACAGAAAATGCATAAACAAAACAAGCAACTTTGGCATTAGGTGTAAAAAAAAAAAAAAGTGATTAAGTAACACAACTACTACACCTGCATAGCTTCTGTGATCTATGTGACATGAATCACAGCAGTGACTCATACTTTAAAAAAAAACAAAAACAAACCAACAAGCAAACTCTGTATACATAGTTTATGACCTTGTAATAAACTTAGGTTGAAATAGCTACTTTGAAAGAACCAACACACATTTAAACCACTTTTCTTTCCCTCCAAGAACTTA
This sequence comes from Aramus guarauna, assembly GCA_013400195.1. Taxonomy (NCBI): domain Eukaryota; kingdom Metazoa; phylum Chordata; class Aves; order Gruiformes; family Aramidae; genus Aramus; species Aramus guarauna. The sequence continues at coordinate 449,762 of VXBL01007355.1, read as the reverse complement.
GCTCTTCTGTGCTACTCCTGCTTTCCCACTGTGAGCCAGACTATGCCAGATGACAGTGTATTATATACAAAACACCTTATGCTATTATGCTCTTGCTTTCTTTCTCTGCTCACCTTCCAAAGTTCTTCCATTTTAGACATATTACAAAGATCTTACATCCAGCTGTGCCACACCAACACAAACCAAAGTAACCCAGCTTTAATCTCCCAAGATTCTTCTTCACCCAGCTAATGACACCAGTGATGGTGTAAGTGAGAGCAAGTATGATCTGGAGATTATCAGAACACGGTATCTCCACAGGGCTACCCCCACATGCCCAGGGGTTGAGAGATTTCATGTGATGATAGTAGCCAAGGTAAAGAAGGGTGAGGTGCTTTAATTAGGCCACCATTTGGCTGTCAAATAAGGTGTTTTCCAACTCTAAGGTAACCCTTTTAAGCAGTAAATTATGCACTTTAATATACTGAGATTTATTAAAATGGAGAATGCAAAAATACAAGAGTGTATAGAAATTAAGTATGGCTACCAAACCGTGAATAATACAAGGATTTACATGCGATTAAAAACTCAAAAATTCTAATATTAAAAAATTGCACGAGCTTAATCAAATATTGAAAATTTTGAAAGGGAACTGACATGGGAAAAGATCATAATCTTTTTCAATTAAGTGAAAACAAGAAATTAAATTATTTAATGAAAAAAGGTTCTTAAATTTAGAATTAAAACTTCCTTTTGGTACTGTAATTCCATATCAATTGTAATTACACCTGTGGAGAAAAAAAAACCTCTAAATATTAGTATTTTGTTACTATTAAGGTGGGAAAAATAAAGTGATAGTATAAAAAAAAACCCTACCAAACTTCAAAGTAAAAAAGAAATTACAGATAAGAATGTTCTTCTACCAATTTGTCAGCTCTCAGGAATGTATTTTTTAAAGAGGAAAAGGAGCTTTTTCCAGAAGTACCAGAATTTAGTCCTCATAAATAACAAAGCAAATTGCTTAATGACCTTAACTTAGTGTAGGCATTAAGTCATGCTCTTATTAATTCAGGAGNTACATCCAATATGGAATGTAATACTAAAAAAAAAAATATGATAGAACTTTTAACCAGAACCTGTTGCATCATATGAATTTAAAAGCTCCAGTACTCAGCTGGAGCCAAGCTGCTGTAGAAATTATGTCAGTTGGAAAACTCTACTACCCAGACTGGAGTTAAAAGGTTTGATTGTCAACTTCCTTAGCTACCTGTTGCACGAACTTCCTCAGGGCTAGAGGCAAACAAGCACACCAGGGTCTGTGACTCTGGAATTCCAGCCATGCAGGTTTCACAACGTCCATTACTCTGCTGTTACTTGCAAAGCGGTCTGTCAGAAAGATGCTTCAATTTTATTTATTTTTTGGTACTAATTAGAGCAAGTCTGAATTTTAAAATAAGAAAGTCCTCCTTCAAGTCAGTCAGACAAAAGAACTACATGAAAAGACCTTTAAATGACATCTGATTTTGTTCAGTGAATAAAGGAGTGTTTTGCAAAATGTACTTAAACTTACTAAAAATGTAGACCTATTTTTTTTTTTTAAAAGCACAAATTTTTAAAGATATGAAAGCGCTAATTTCCACAGAAAG
>VXBL01007355.1:402690-420917 GCA_013400195.1 Aramus guarauna | reverse complement strand
CCCAACTTAAAATCATTGGGATGAGTTTGCTGCCAGCCCCTTGACTTCAGCCGGCAGACAATTTAGCCATTGTTTTGTCATTTATTTTAAGCGATCTGCAGCTCTAAAGGTAGTAAAATACCTCTCCTAGTGCAGCTCCTTGGATTTTTTTCTTGCCTTTTCTCTTAAAGAGACTTCTAAATAGTTAAGACTTGCTTTCCTACCCAACCAACAACCGTAAACGCCCACAACTTAAAGTCAGCATTACATTGCAAATCAGGGGTACGATTCAAACGAGAAATATTTACTTTATTGCCTGCTCATTTGTCTGCTAAGGAGGAAAAGAAAGCACTCTGCATTTGTTAGGCAGAGTCTAGACATAAGGGGAAAAAACATTGAAACCTACAATAACAGTTGTGTCTTTCTTTACTGGGAATGAGCCTGGGATGAGCTCGGCAAAATGGAATTCATGCTGTTTGTTTGGCAGTGGCTCGGACACTTTTTAAGTTGATTTTTTTTTTAATCCATTTTCTAGGTTTTTTATAAAGATGTTAATTACATGCTTGAATTTATCATTCTTATCTTACCCCATAGTAAACTGGAAAGCTTCACAATTCTGACTGAAAAGGGAACTCCAGAACCAAAACTGTCAAGCTGCTGATGCTGATGTGATTTAACAAATTAAAAATAAACAAGTGCATATAGGGAGCTGAACAGATTGGCAGAATATTCGGGGCCTGAAGTGCTCAGATACGTTTCCTCTCTTGCAGCTTAACCTTCACAAATCTATATCAAAAGATCCAATTCATTTGCTGAAATTCTCCAAAGCGCTGGGGCACCCTCATCTAATTTACAGGCCGGTCACATCCAAGCACCTTGCATTCTGCATTTGACAATGATTGCTAATGGGCCATTCAACTAAAGTATTTGCTTGTTAACAGGGAACAGAGCATGATAAATGTCCAGCAAGCTTGCGGCCTCCTTCAGCTTTTCAAATGCAGACTGGTGCATATTTATGGCAGGCAAATGACAAAGAGAGAAGCTGAATTACTCTGGCCTTATGCTTTCTGTTCGAACAAGGGTTAAAGTAATTAAAGAAATAATGCAAAAACCGATGTCCTTTGTTTGCCCACCATTATCCAACATTTAGCTTTCGAACCTGCCTGTCATGTCACATCTCAGAAACGTACCAGATGAGGCTCGGTGGCTCTGGCAGGGCGCGGAGAGGAGCGCGGAGGTGGGTGCGTAGTTCTCCGCGGAACTGCGCGTCCCGGGCAGCGCAGCCGGGTCTCCCGCTACAGAATCCTCTGCAGGTTCCGCGCTCCTGAAACACCTTCCGCTGACATACGTGAACTGCAAGATGTACTTGAAACACAGAGGTTTTGCACTTTGCACTTCTGTTCTCTAATTGGAGGGGAGGGAAAAAAACCCACAACAACACAAAACCAACCCCCCCCCCCAAAAAAAAAAAAAAAAACAACCCCAAACTCAAACCAGCAGAGAGGCTTTGAGCAAACAAGCGCGTTGCACTCAGTATTTTTCTGAAAGCCAAGTATGAAAACAAAATGGCAGAACAAAAAACAGTTTTGCCGGTGCTCCTCTGCCCTCAAGGACGGATAGATCTTCAAAACTGAAACTATAAAGCATGCGCACACACACAAGTCCCCTAAACTTGAAGTGTCTTCGGTGTCATTTTGAATTATTTGGGGGGGTTTTGTGTTTGTAAATTCAGGTTCAACCTTAGCCTGATTTTCAAAAGTCTTCAAGCAGACTTAAATGCAGAATTACAATACATAGTTTTAAAGTCCATATTTGAAAATGTCATTTAGTGGTTTATATTTCTACCTGCAAGTAGATAAACATGTTCAAGGCTGCTGTCTAGCTCCTGTTCAACTCTATGAAAACACCTCCAGTGATTTCAGTGAGTATTACATTAGCCTGCAAGGGCTTTACTTTATAATTGTTTTTTCATTATAGGCAACATTTCAATTTTCTGTAATGAACAAAATCTATCATTTTACTCAAGGAAAGAGAACGTCCAGATTGGGGGGTTTTTTTCTGTGTTAACTGTGAAGCAGAGAACTTTCCTTTGATGTGATTATATACATTGTCAAAGACAGCAAATAGGGCAGGACCTCTATCTTTTTTGGCAATCCTGGCCAGCCAACACCCAGTGTTTATTGCGGTATCAGCATGATAATTATAATGCAGCTGATTTAAACTTTGATGTAATAGTCTATGCTTTCTTTTGGTTTTAAATGTAGGTTCCAGGCCAAAAAAGATAAAGGCTGTTAGAGGATTATGTTGCTAGGTGAATCATTCCTGATGTATGGCATATACATAACTATGAGTTTTCTACCTATAGTATTCTTTTTAAATGTCTCATGGTTAATAGCTAAAGTGGGATTTACAAAACTTTATTTAGTAGGATTCAGAGCTGTGTACACTTTAAAGCATAAACAAGTTTTACATGCGTCAACAGAAAATGAGAAACTGTATGGCTTGTCTTACACAGGAGGATAGGTTAGGTGGTGGAACGATACGTTAGGCTGAAAAATCTGTGATGCTGCAAATTACTTCTCCCTGTTTTGTTAGCTTTTGCTTGAATAGTACATTTACTTAGGTACCCATACCAAAGAGCAGCAGTGGGAAAGGTGAACAATGCACTGTAAAGGGAAGTGTATGTTAAAGCTAATAAGAGGGATTTAAAAAAATTATTATTTTTATTAGTTAAAGCCCTGTCTCAATTGAAAGCTATTTTATTTTGGATTGGGAGTTCTGCCAGACTCCAGCCTGTCAGAGCTGAGAAGACTCAAATCAAGTCCAGGCCTATTTCTGCAGCAAACGGGAATCCTGGCTCCTTGCCTGTGGATTCATTCAGGAAGGCCCATCTGGCTTTTGATGTTCTGCAAGTTTGAAGCAGTTTGTTTAAGGAACCTATGCAGCGAGCACTGGTGAAAGCACACATAACTGCGCTTCTGACTCTTCGAGTGGTGCATCGCTTCGCATTTGCGTTTTTGCTGGTGCTTGCCATCTGCTTACCTACTGCCTGAGCAGCAGTTGGTTTCTATACCTGACTGGATAAAAGCGTAAATTTGGAGTTGGGAACATCTTGACTCCTTTTGAGGATTTGCAGTCCCATAGCATTCACAGTCCACAGTTCAGTTGCTTTCTTCATGTTTAATTAATTTTGGTTTAGTACAGAAGCAGTCTAGCTTGATCACTGCACAACACTTGACCTTTAGGTTTTTGGGGCTTTCTTTTTCGAAGGTATTTCCAAGCTATATAGATTAGCTGAACAGGGAAGGTCATGTTGGCAGGCACAATCACTAATCTGTGTGATGAATATTTTAAAAGAGATGATTTTTGGTGGTAATCATTGTTCCTTCTATCAGACAGTTTTCAGGTACTTTTGGAAGAAAAACAAAAGCCGAATCTTCATAAGTGTATTGCTTATTATAGTCTTTTCCATTCTGTGGGTCGATGTGACAGCAAGACGAGCAAGACTGCACTGTGCTCCTAGGGCTTGACTCAGGAAACCGTCCTTATTCAGAAAAGCTCATGTTGAGCATGTGCTGAATGCTGAATATTTTTGCTGAAGCGGAACGAATTTAAGCATGAGCTGTCTTGAACCAAGGCCAGAGTGAAAAGGTTTTTTGGGGTTGGACAAATACAGATCTCTCTGAAGCTTCATTAATTATTTATTATTATTTTTTTTTAAATATCAGAAAATGATGTCAGAAGCTCTGGTTCTGTCTGCACGTGGAACGAGTCTTAATTTTTGTGTAGCTTGCCAGTAGTCAGCAGGTTAAAATGGAGTGGCTGGAGCTCCTGCTGTCATGGCCGTCTGCTGAACCCCTCTGATGGACTCTTCCACCCGGGGCAGGGATGTCAGATCTAGTGATGCATGCACTTCTGGACCTTTACAGGAATTTTTAAACTACTCCCGTCTCAGTTTAGCTTAATTTGAGAGGCTCAGACCTGCAGCGGGCCAAAAGCTGGTTCTTGCTAGGTCAGATAGTGCTACTGCCTTGGAGGTGGCAGCGGCTGCCCAGTTTTATTCTGCTTCTGAAAGACAGTCAGACTTTGGAAAAGTTTGTATTTAATGTGAGAACGTAGGATCTCCACACTTGCGAGTGGCTGAATCTTGCGCGAGATGCAAGTGCGGACTGACTGTCGATCTCCCATTTGGATTTTTGGTCAAGGTCATTTTCTCCCACCTGAAAACTGTCTTTTTCATATAAAAAAGAAAAAGCATGCAGTATAGGAATGATAGAGAGTTGTAACTGGATTCTGAAAATATTTACATACCAATGATTTGCCGGAAAAGGTTTGGTTTGTCATACAATGCTGTTATTGATTCGACATAACTTTTCCTGAAGGTTGTGAGTTAAGAAAGTGTTCTACTTCCAGTGTTTACTTATGCAGGCAAATGGTATGCACTAATATATTTTCTAACAACTGCAAAGCAGCTGAATTTTTTTCTTTGAATTTGAGATATAATCACTGATTATTAATGTCTCATCAAGTAACAAGACAGTCCCCGCCCTCTTTTATAGACTTTGCTGGGAGCATGTCTTGGAACAAGACTGTACAGGTGCGAACAAATTGTAGTTAAGAGAAGGAAGACTGCAAACTTTGGTTGGTATCCTTGTATTGTGGCTGACATAAGATTTGTTTCTCTAATAGGAAAGGTGGAGAAGAGCACAGAAAGGCACAGCAAAAGAACAATCTGGTTTTATTGTTTCTGTCTTGTGATTTATAGTGCCCTTTTTGAAAAGCAGTTCTTTGGCAAATGCCAGCTGCTGTCTGTTAGCTTTCTAAACGCAAAGACTTTAGTGACTTGTGTAAGAAGCACACATGGTTTGGTTTGACTTTCCATTCCATGCTAACTACTGCTCTGCATCTTTTCGACAAAGCGCCATCTTTCTTGGGTTTGGCACACCCTGCCTCTGCCAGCACAAGTCAACTAGAGCAGTGGTTTTGCGTTACACTGAATTCACGACACAGATTTTTTTTTTTACTCTTATTTTTTTTCCTCAAAAATCCAAACCATATAAATACCTGATTATCTTTGCTGTGAGAGCAAAGAACTACTTTAATATTCCCAGTAGCATATTTGGAACAACAATTCTTTAATTAAAACAACATTGGTCTCTTCCTGTATTTCATGGCTAGCAAATGAGAGAAAACACCAGTGTTAATATCAAAGGGAGTCAGTTTTCATTACAGTAATGGTTCAATTGTGCAATGCTGTAGGCAGTGAAATTTAATATTATTGTGACTTGTATTGTAATTGTAGGATGGCAGAGGAAAAAGGATTAAGTTTAAATATAAGTGTACACAGCAGCACATGGACTTTGTCAAATGGAAGCTGAGGGTTGGGGCAGGACGGGTGCCCCTCTGGCTCTGTCATAATGAATTAGTATTTTGTAAATAACTGGCCACTAGACTACAGATTTATTACCTTTTGTAGATATATGCGGACATATATCTACATGGATTCTGTGCTGACTGTAATTGCAGTGCGGAGTTGCAGAATGGGTTTATGCCTGTAGGCTTGCAGGGTATTTGAATGTCTAGGCTTCTTGTCTTCACCTTTCATGAAAATACTCCTGCCTGCCAGTTTGTGAAGTTTTCTTCTGAAGGATACACCCATCCTTTCAGTTAAGGGATTGCTAACACATGAATGGCCTCAGACTGGAAAGCCCTTTGTCATTCTTTTCTTCTTGATGAATAAAACCAAATTCAAGTTGCAGATGATCTTTGCTTTAGAAAATTGTGCTGGAGAGACAACTAGTGTTAATGAGCAATATCCCCGTCTTTCCCAGTTGCCCATATACATGCAGATTAAAATGGAAAATGGCAATTTAAACCATCCATTACTGATCTCTTCCGTGGAAGATTAGGGACAATGAAAGCTAGATGTTTCATTTGTTTACAGTGTAGGCAAGTGGAAGATGTCCCCAAAGCAGTGCCTGATAATCTACTAGTGTGTAAACATGATGCCCTGTCTGTCTTACCACCTATCTTCACAGTCTTTCTCAGACGTATGTTCGTGTTGAAACCTGTTCTAATGTTAAAGTGCAAAAGGGGGCAGTAAAGTGCTATCCAAAAAATGTTTATTTTTTAAGGGCATTTTTTGGTGGCAAAAGTTGCATTGCTCAATAGGCTTATAATCTCCCTTATTGAAAATAACGATCACATGAATATCTTCTGTTCGAAAGGTTTATAAATGTTGCCAAAGCGTTATTGTTAAGCGTTGTGGGAAGGTTTGCTGTGTGTATTTCCATGTTCTGTCCCTTAAGCCAGTCCTGAAACATGCTACATATTTGGAGAGAATTGAAGGCAGGAAGCTTTCCTCAGATATATTTAGGACATAGCTATACGAAGCACTTCTGAAAGAATTCCAACTTTGCTAATCATGTCTGGTTCTCATGTCGTGCATTACCAGCACCACGGTTCTGGAAAAACAAAATGAAAAGAATGCTGAGGCTAGGGGTTTCTGCTTGAAGTACTAAAGTGTGTAGTGGTGGCATGGGTCAAGAGTTGGGCTCTCATCCAGACCCACATGCATCATTTGTCAAGAGGTAACTAGAAAGAGCAACTAATTACAATGCACCTACTGAGTGTTTTCTCTTTCAGAAATTCCTCAGAATAAGCCATTTATACAAATTGACTGCTACTCTCCACTGCAGCCACTTGCAGTTTTTAAACTCTATGTAGAAAGCGTGTTTCTGCTGAAACGCAATAAAAAGAAGAACGTGCCTGTGTGTGTTTCCATGCTTGTGCATGAGAGAGAGCTAGCAAGCAATGCTTTGAGGAGTGATACCCTGTTTGCTGAAGCTGAGTGAGTAAGTCCAGCACTGTTGTGAGGGTTCATATTTCTGTAAATGCTGATGAAATGTTAATATAATACACTTTAAAATAGAACATTGGTCATATCCATCCTTTTTTTTTTTTTTTTTTTTTTCCCCTTAGTTAGGAGACTGTCCTGAAGCACATTAGCAGTTCTTTTGTGGTAACCAGAATTGATTTTGTAAATGGATCAGAATTCTCTGGTGCTTTAAGTACTTTTAGCAGAGCAGTAATTGCTTTCTGCACAATAATACAAAAAGTTAATTGCTATTAATAGTGCTTTGTGTGGAGGTCATGTATGAAAACTGAATATAAAATCTATACCTTTAAAAAAAATTCCTTTGTCAACCTTGGTAAAAAATCGAATCATACACCTTTTCAGGATTTCAAGCCGTAACCATGCGGTAAATGTTCTAAGCCAGGCTGTGCGCTCTTCTGCAAAAAGCCCAGATCTTGTTTCCCATTGTAGAAGGAAAAACAAACAGATAGGTGTTTGCTCTCAGAGGTTTTTTTTTTTTAAAGGCAGAGGAAAACATGCTGCCCTTTTATGAGAGGGAAGCTGTGCATCCATTTTCGCACCCTGGATTTACGTTGGGGTAAAGCACAAGTTGGTCTGAAGGTTTTAGTTATATAAGTGGGTATTTTTGCTTTGTTCTGCGAGCGAGAGCCAAGCAGCGAGGGAAAGGGCAGCTTTCCAGCAAAACAAAACCATCTCTTGCAGGCAGAGATGGCGTCCAGTTGAAACAGATACGCTGTCTTACAGCAAAACCCTTCTGGCAGCTGCACGCCGGGGGGGCTGAAGGCAGGAGTGGGCTGGGGAGAGCGGGGTCCTGGCACCCCCGAGTCCGTGGTCACCCCGAGATGCCACGGTCCCCTGGACAGGAGTCGCAGAGTCAGCTACCTCTGCCGGAGCCCAGGATTGAGGTGGCCCCGAAGGAGAGTCTGCAGCACCTCCTTTGGCTTATTTACTTTTTCCACAGAATGAGATCACGTCCGTAACCTCGTACATCACAGCTTTTGAGGAACGAGATTTTCTCTTGGCGAGAGTGTATCCAGTAAGATGTGTTTGGTGCTGGGTTGCAGGTGACCTTCCGTATACACGAAGGGTGAAAGGGGTACAGGTCTTGCCAAATACCCTGTCTTAGCTGCAGGTTTTGTGTTTTCTCTCAAATGCAAGGCGCCTTTAGACTTGTGACCATCCTAAGATGAATGGAGCGAAGAAGTGAGTGTTTGTATCTGCAGCAGCAATAGTCACATGAGTTATTTGGTGAAGGAAACTCATGACACATCTTTCTAGGAGACCAGTCAGGGCATTTTCTGACGTGTTTCAAGAAGGATGGTGTCTGTGGGTGTCTCTCTATGCAGTGGAAGCTCTGTGCCTTTAGGACTGTGATGTTATGGTACGATTTGACTATCAAATCCTGCAGGTCCATGCAAAAAAAAGTTTTCTTTGAGGGGAAGCGTATGCACTCTTGGCCCATCCTTATTTTACGCCTGTTAGAAATCCTTTGTTGTATTTTAAATGCTTTCCTCTAGTATTTTGCAAATGGTAGTGTGATGAAGTGATAAATAAAAACCCCTAAAATTTCATACATGCTCCTTGTTCCCTCTCCACTTAAATTTTTGAGAAAACATAATAATGCTGCAGAATAATTCTTGTGTCTGTTTTTAAGATTTCAGCTGTAAACATTACGTTGTCTTACCCTACTGAAGTCAATGGAAGTTTGGCAACCAATTTCAATAAGAATAGGTCCAGGAAAAGGCACCAAGAATGGCTTCCATTTGCATGGCTACTTGAGACATGCTAAATGGTGGCAACACTACTATTTCATATCCAGGGTGGTGATTAAAACAAAATAAACCCTTGACCATTCCCTTTTTCAGTGCACTGCAAGCATTTTCCCCTGGGTAGTCCAAAAGAAGATGGGCTCCTTTGGAGGGGAGAAAGGGGGAGGATAAGGAGGTGCCACAAGCCCCGGGATGGAGATAAGATACAGTTTCAGGGGACTGTTTCAAAGCATTTATGGGCTTACTCCAGGTTTTACTGCAGGAGAGCCCGAGCCCCAAAAAGAGGTTCTTCCCTTCCAGTGGAAGTGAGAAATACAAGAGCTGCAGCTTTAGGAACTTGTGTTATGGTATTTTTTAATCTGGCTTTGTGTAATGTGATACTTACCGTTAAAGATCTTAAGGGATGAGCGTGAATATATTTGTTTATTTATTTGCTTGAATTCCATTTAGTTTCGAGCCTGCAAGTCCTATTAATGCAAGTAACTATTGCTTACATGAATAGTTTCATTAACTGCGTGGAAAAATGTTACATATAAATAAAGGTCAGCAGATTAAACTTCTTAAATTTTATTTAAATTCAAACCCATGCCTATTTAGCATTTTCTGTAAAACTTTGTGGTAGTATTAAAATAATTTAATAATACTGCACTAGCAAAGAAAAGTAGCTTCCAAAATCACTTAAAAGAATTTTAGTAATATGAAATGCTGTATTTTGTTTTCAAAGTTTCATTTGCTAGTCTGTGTATAAAGCCAGTCTGTCGTCTTGCTGCATCAAACTATGGTAATTTTTCTTGCAGAGACTTCATGTAAGAGTAGTGCCTTTCTTTTTAACTAAATTCTGTACCCATTTGGAGACAAAGACTCCACATTAATCTTTTTTGATGAAGCTTGTTTGTCTGTCTGTTCCACAGCAGTTACTGATCATCTTCTCACTGAATTCACATTTACTTAATCCATTTAAATTGGAGTGAGATCAGTCCTGTAAAACCACAGCTTCTGCAAAAAAAGCATTTCAGGTTTACAGCTGGTCTATACCTTATATCCACATGGCATATCTTTGTATATGATGTTGAATATGACAGAAACTGATGTGAAAGGTCTGTATGGAGCAAAGGACGCTTACAGAAAGCTCTGGTCTGTGTTTTTGGATTTAATTCAGTTCAAAGTCTTTGGGAATCTGTAAACTGGTTTTCATCTCATTCAACAGGCTGAGATTAGCTCACTGCTACTTCACCGAAACGACTAGGACCTTTTCCTGGAACTTTTATTTGATTTGCGTCAGGCTGATTGGCCTTTTGCCTTGCTTAAATATTTCTCCTGTGGACAAAGTGATATTCAAAATCTGAATGTTGTTATTTTCTCAAAAGCCAGATGATGAATACATATACTATTTAATAATCATTCTTTTTAAAGAGTAAGGACTTGTACGTGGAATGCTGTTCTGTATTCTGTTTCAGTTTGCACTTGTACAAGTAACGGACTAACATATTGTGTTATTAGTATTCATGACATTTCCTTAATAAAACTTTTCAATGAATAACTTTATAGCCAGGCTGGTAGTTAAACTTCATAAAGTTAAGTGGGTAGGATTCACCAACAGAAGGTTTCAGGCTGCATTTTAAGAAGCATCTTGATTGTTGGGGCATTTTTAGGGTTATTTTTGTTACGTTAATTTAAAGCTAACTGCCTACACCAATTAGTTCAGGTAAGGTATTAAAGCACAGAAATTTGGCACTGTTTCCCCAGTTAAATATACAAGACTCACAACAAGTACTAACACGCTTTCTAAAATTACATTTATTTTATAATTACTAGGATATAGTTAAAGCTAAGTGTGCATGTATGTATTTATAATATGGTGCGTATATATATAGTTTTGCAAGTCGGGAAAAGCATGACGACACATTTGTTACATCTATCAATATTGATTAACAACGTCTCCTTAGGAATTTATTTCCCTAAGAATTTTATCTGTTGATAATTTTACAGTTTCAGAAAAGTCTGTGTAGTAAGGAATAGTAGAACATTCTCAATGAAAAAGAGTGCTGACAGGTAAAGTTCTATTTTTTTTTTTTTTTTGATAATTTACTGTTATGAAATTAGGCAGGTTTGAGTGAATATCATTAAGGAAAATTACTTTATAATTTGATAAGGTTTAAGTGTTAAGTTTCTCTAAACAAGAAGTAGATTCTTAAGAAATTAGTTGGAAACTGCGTAATTTTTTTATTTTTTTATTTTTTTTTTTTAGTTTCAAAATAAAATTTAACTTTTTGTTAGTTCTGGAAACTGCTGGACCTTAAAATAAGTGTGGTACAGCAAATTATTATACCATTGGTGGGAGCGGGGAACAGACGGACTACTCTGTTCCTATTTTCTGTTTGTGTGTCATCTGACTTTTCAGTCTAATACAATACTTATTTTTGAAAAGGTTTGGGAACTCTGCGTATTGCTGTTATTTGATAAGCTGCATGACTAGTTGGACGCGTGGGAGGGTTTCACATCCACGGGCTTTGCGCAGATGTCAAATGTCACCCACAATACGCCAGTTTTGGGCTGACAGTAAAAATGCCCTCTGTATCCAAAAGTGCCAGACAGCACATGAATTTCATCGTACAGCTTTTACTGTACTTAATATACTTCCCTGTGCTTTCTCGCAGTAAGCACTAGGATTATTAGCTGCGAGCAAGATTCTCCGAGTGCTCTAATCTCACTGTATCTGACTGCGCTCACAGAGCGTCCCCCTGTCCCAGGCAACCACTGGGGCAACGCAGCCGCCTCAGCATCCGTCACAGGAGTCTGAAAACCTCTTGCTCCATCTTTAAAATATTTCTCTTTGGAGGGGGAAAAACAAAAAAAAAAAGTTTTTTAATTAGGTGAAGGTACGTTCTGGTCAGGCTTTTAAAGCCAGTTCATTAACTTTATTTTTACAGATGCCATCCGGCAAACATTTCATGAATGCTTAAGGCTACATCAGCACTTGCAGAAATAGAGTTTCAGGATTAATCCTGAAGTTTTTGTTAACCTCTACCAAGGCTGAATGTACGCTGTCCTTTTTTTTTTTTTTGTTTCCCAGATACAAGGTTTTAAAAAATAGGATCATAAAACAGTAGCCTTAATCCTCCTGACATTTCATAAATAGCTTCAGAAAATGCTTAGTACTAAGCAAATTATTTATTTAAAGTCTTCATGAAAATACAGTAGCAAAAGTATTACACAAATGCAGGAGCAATAATTATGCCTACTACTAGTTGGCATTGTGGTCGAACTAAAATGCATGAGGTGAAATTTTTTATTCTCTCCATCCATATTTGTGCTTTATTGTTGAAAGTAAACTGGAAAAAATAGCTTTCTCGCAAAGGTCACGATCCAAACTGCAAACTGTGGAAAAAGTTTCAATACAATCAAGTTCTCAGATTAATCCTTTCATTTTCAGCCTTTTTTCTTTCCTAATCCCATCAGCGTTAGATCCTCCAAGTTCAGAAACTCAAGTGGAAGGAGATTTACCAAGTTTAGCTCTCAAACTGTACAGACTTCAGAGCCATAGCAAGAATATACCCCTGCCGTAAAGTCTAACGAGCACGTCAGTTTAAAGCTCTTGTAAAATGTGTTTTAGCTGTCTGTTGGGGGTGGTTCTGTCCTCTGCCATTTATGGGGCAATTCCTGGCAACTTAACCAAGGCACACAAGCGTGCTTTCTCTCCGGTAGCTGTTTCTGAGGATTGCCTGGCACGCCGTCTCTGAACCCATCCTGTTTGCGCTCAGAGTTTGCATGGAGAACGTATACCGCTGCTGCTTCATCACACATCTATACACACAAAATCTAAAATTAGAACCAGTGTTTTTTGGTTTTCAGGGCAGCTTTTAGGTCACATTATTGATAATAACAAACAGGTGCGCATTTCTAGCCTCATGAATTTCATATTTATTATTCATGGGAATCTATATTGATTAATTTAAAAACAAAGATCCGGTCCTCTGAAATCTCATGTGTTTCATATTATATATTCCCGAAACGTGAAGAAGAATTACTGGCAAGAAGAAACATTGGCAGCGGTGGGATCATACAGTCACCAGCCTGTGTCCTGGTGTGCAGATGGGGGAATATGAGTAATTTCCATCTTTCTTGTACAACACTGCTGCACAGGAGCAGTGTAAAATGGAGCTGTTGTCAGACAAGGTGGTAAGGACAGCCACAGGTGACGGATGTTAGCTCAGAAACGCTGTCCCTTAGCCTTTGCCTGGTCAGAGTCGGTCCCTGAGGAGAGCCCGAGTCAGGATCCGTGCCGCTCCCTTGGGAACGTTTGCTGGCCGGGGTCTTCCTCCTGCCATTTCCTTGGTGCCCTTGCAGAGCTGGCCTCTCCCTCAGTCGTTGCTCACCAGGCCGGTGACTCCGAGGATGATGCGTTTCCGCCTTTCCCTTTGTTGTACCATTTTGGCTTTTGGGAGGTGGTAGTCGCTGCATTGCTTTGGCGTGCCTGAGAGCTGGATGCCCATCTCCAGCCCGTCTCCACGGTTTGAACAGCCGTGGCCAAGCCTAGTTTCTGTAGTCTGGAAATTACACTGCACGACACAAAAGAGCACACTGATTTATACATCAACAGTTGCTTTTCTTGCCATAACATTCCATTGTTCTTTTTCCCCAAATCTGTAATTACATGTCTTTGTCCTGCTACGTGCTGCTTCACAACAAATATAATTCTTACACAGGCTTTGTGAGTGAAAATAATCCCGCTCAATTAGCACAGATCATAAACTTGCATTGTGTGGGAGCGAGCAGTTGTAAATGATGGATTCAAAATTTGGGGCGTTGCATCATCCTTTTCTCTAATTTAGCAAGTTCTCCCCCAGTACTACTACGTGCTGGTGGGCTGCTTTAGCCAAGCCAGAGGCTGGAGGTCACTGACGCCTACGGCTTTGTTCTGCTCAGGCCTTAATACTTTAATTTAAAGTTTCCAGAAAGGCTGCCTGTGAATAAGCTAGATTTACTACGTGTGCTGCTTAAATGCTAGCACTTGGAGAAGGGTGTTCATTAGGCGGCGATTGTTTCAGGCGGTTTTTCAGGCCGACTCTCCATTAAGGAAGATCTCTGGAAAAGGCTGGCAGGCAGGAGAAAGAGGAAAGAAAGTCAGGCTTTTAGGTCTGTGCATTCAAAGGCATTGTGTCGTTGGCTGTAGTTCTAAAACACGGACTTCTTGGCCTTAATTGGAACAAATATATCTTAAGGAGAAAGAAACAAACAAACCTGCTGTGGCTTTTGTCCTTGTGAGAACAAGGGTCCTCATTTTGTAGATCAATCAATTCTGTAAATAATTATTTGCATCTTTCTTTCGTGAGGAAGTGGTGAAGTTTGCTTAGTAATTAATTAATACGAGTAAGAAAGATACAATATTGAGTCTAACCCCAAACATTAAAGCTCACTGCCAGTTTCTGTAAGAAGTCTTCATCTATACTAAGCCAAAAGCACATCCATGTTTCACTTGTAGCACAAGAAATAAAAAAAGAGCTAAAATAATGATGGTAATGGTGGCGTTTATGAAGAGAAGAAATCATTTTAGTGTTACACTGTCTTGGAAAAGTGTTTTTATCAGAAGCATGTGGGGTCCTTGGGTCATGCAGATCTCTGTCCACCCCAGGTCTGTAAGCGTGGTCCTGGTGAGTGAGTGATGTTCCTTTGTGTTATACTAGTAACATCAATCTTAGTATCTTGTTAACTCTTAGAGTCCAAGTTGTTTCCTTTCCTACATGGCTGCTCAGGGGGTTTGAAAGATTTATTCTTGTCATTCTCCCATGTCCAAAATTAGCAAAATATGTGCAAGAATAGTAGAAATGTTACCAAAGCGGAAAAACAGGATTGTAGCCCATCAGACATTGTACTAGCTGCTGTAAATGGCCAAATGTGGAACAAACTGCAGTGCCTGCCAGAGAAGTAAAACTTTCTACAGTTCCCAAAACTGGGATTGAAGACTATAAAACTCAATCCATCTGTAATTTCCAAGATCTAAATAAACATCTTGTTGATATTAAATTGAGTCAGACCCAAACTATTGAGATCTGGTTTGCTCAATCTGTCATTTTGGTTTTGGAAACTGTATGTTTGTTCCTTTCTGTCCATTGCAATTGATACTTTTCTGGATGAGATTTTATCAAGTGTCTCACATTTTCCCTTTTTTTTCCCCTCTCTTTCTCTTTTTTTCTTTCTTTCTTTTTTAGATTCCTTCCTGGACAAGGATTGGTACTATATCCACAGATAGGAGACAAACTGGATATTATATGCCCAAAGGTGGACTCTAAAACTGTTGGCCAATATGAATATTATAAGGTCTACATGGTTGATAAAGACCAAGCAGATAGCTGTGCTATTAAAAAGGACAATACACCTCTACTCAACTGTGCCAAGCCAGATCAAGATGTTAAATTTACCATCAAATTTCAAGAGTTCAGTCCTAATCTCTGGGGCCTGGAATTTCAGAAGAACAAAGATTATTACGTCATATGTAAGTTCAAAATATCAATTGTTCATTCTTTTAAATATACTTGTTCTTTTGTACGTTGTCATGTACATTATAAGGAAACTAAGAAGAATTGGAAGGGGTTTGTATTTTTTTCTCTGAAAATATTTTCTTGCCAGTCATTATTCCTGACTTCCATAAGGCCTCTGTCTCTTTTCTCCTTCGTTTGCATAAGTCACATCAGATTGTACTTCTATGCCTGTAAAGGGCTTCTCCTTTTGTGCACAATGTCGTGTCCAGTATTCACATCAGAAGTTGTGCGCAGTTAAGCCGTGATGTGTGCTCTCCTCGCAGCTCTGGTGATGTGCCATGCTGTTGGCCTTTCCCTTGGGTGCTCTTATGCCAGGAGCAGGAGTAGGAGTAGGGTGGCCCGGCCATTCTGAGCTGAGGCATCCTACCTGAGATGGCTGGATTGCTCCAGGCGGTCCAGGGATTCTCACAGGAAACACATTTTGGCCAGTTTGATGCCAACTTTGACAGTGTAATTTCCCCACAAGGGTTACTGGTGGGGTCTAGTTGAGCATGCCCAGCCGTGATACATACCTACTGTGTCCATACAGTAGCTAGGAGGATTCCTGGGCAAAACCTAGACTAGCATGATCTTGAATTTCCTCTTTTTTCACGGTCCTGGGCTTGTAAAAAGAATGTGCGTGACACAGGCCTGTGTCCAACAATATATACTTTGCGTGAGTTTTAGTCTGATCAGGGATTTATGGCTGAAAGCAAGTCTGGAGGTAACCGCTGTGTTTAGTGATTCAAATTACTTATGATGTGTAAAGTTAATGATGTGAATCAGGAGTTAGCATAAGCTGAGACCTCAGCAGTATACCAACAATTTACATTAGTTTAGGTTTTGTCATTGTAATGCTATGGCCTGCGGATCTCATTTAGCCCCATGAGGACTTTTGAAGTCTTGAGCAAGGATCACCAGTTAGTAGGAGATGGACTAATTCTGTGCATTGGCTTTTCTGCAGTTTCAAGGAAGTTGGTACTGGTGTGACTTATTTCTGCCACCTCCTTGAAAATTGGAGGGCTGGTAACTATTTCATGTAATGTCTGCCACTCTAAATATTTCTTAATTTCTTAGTTTAAAATATTCGTAATTTTACAAGTGCTCTGAGCAAGTACTTTAAAAATGGAAATGGAAATGCATTTAATATAAATTAATGCTGACTTCCCAGTTATATCCATAATGTTACACACTGTCTATAAAACAGGTGGTATGTCACAGAAACTAAGCACAAATCCACTGCATTAAATATTAAATGTAGAGATTTCTAAATAACAGTTTTGGGAGATACCAAATGCCATTTTTTTGTTTTTAAGGTTTGACAAAAAGATCACTTAATATAGGCACTTTCTCTGTTCAGTCAGGGGTATGTAAAAACCTGATCCTATTTACACAGCATTTAACTTTGACAAACTTCCCACTGAAATCCAGTGAGATTTACCAGGGTAAAAGCTGCAAGATTAGTTGTTGAGAGACAGCTGTCTGTAACTCCAGTGAAAACGTGTAGTATAAAAATGACCATGCTCAAATAGTTTGCTTTAATGATGAAATACGTTCAGTATTTAGCGCTGCTTTTAAAAACATCCACAGCAGACCAGCTGTAGTGGAACAAATGGCACTGCTACAATTATTACCTGAAAATTATGGGCACAAATGGAGCTTTCTGATACCCTGTCAGTTCTGTCATATCTATGTCATGGATTTACCCAGACAATTATTAAGAATGTCTCATTTTCATTAGTTTTGTATAATTATTTCATTATAGCAATAAGACATAATAGATGTTGAATTTCCTGGAAGATTACAGTATAGTTTTGTTGAAAGGACTTGCTTAGCCTTGTCCTAGTTTTAGCTGGGATAAAGTTAATTTTCTTTCTCGTAGCTGGTATGGTGCTGTGTTTTGGATTCATTATGAGAACGTTGATAACACACTGATGTTTTTGGTTGGTACTAGGTAGTTGTGGTGCCTACACTAAGTCAAGGACTTTTCATCTTCTCACACCCTGCCAGGTGCACAAGAAGCTGGGAGAGCACAGCCAGGACAGCTGGCCCAGGCTGGCCAAAGGGATATTCCCTACCACGTAACATCATGCTCCCTGTATAAGCTATAGGGGAGGCTAGCCAGGAGGCAGATTCGCTGCTTAGAAAGAGACTGGTCATCAGGGTTTTTTTTCCACAGATAGCGAGCAATTGCATTTTGTAAATCATCTGTTTGAGAGAGCTTGTTGTTGCTGTTGTTGTTATTATTATTATTATTATTATTATTACTATTATTATCCTCCTCCTCCTCCTCCTCTTCCTTAGTTATCCTATTAAACCGTCTTTATCTCAACCCAGGAGTTTTTTCCACTCTCGTCCCCATCCTCTTGAGGTAAGGAGAGATGAGCAAGCGGCTGCGTGGTGCTTAGGTACCAGCTGGGATTAAAGCACGGCAGCCTTCAGCCTAATGCCTCAAAAATCACACTGGCCTTGCAGTAATACTGGAGTGCCTTAGGATGTTACTTTCCCTGCTCATTCTGGCATAAACAAACAGCTAATTTATCGCCATATTGCTAGCATACTAACTGAGCGGCAGCAGAGGTATCCATACATTTTAATAAATTGGACAAAAAAAAAAATGCCCCACCCTCAAAACCCAGCTGCCCTGAAACTAAAACTCTCACTTTTCTATCATTCAAGAAGAAAACAATGAACTCGGTGATGTCGGTCTCAGAAACACTAAGAGAGGTAGAAAACTAGGCCAGGGCTTAGCTAGGACACCATTTTACAGAGATATTGGAGCTAGATAGGATTTCAACAGTTCATGTTCAAAAGCTCATGACCTGACACAGCTGTGTCAGATACAAGTTCTGGTAGTCAAGACGTTTACTGTAATTTTTATAAGTAATATAATAGATCTTAATCATGGATGCAGATCAGTCCATAAATCGTTTGTGTACATCCCTATTCCCAGACCTGTAATTTAGCAGATGTGCTTGGGCCCAAAAGGTGAATGCACTGGGTCTCCCATCGACTCCGATACTGCTCTTTCTCCCTTCCCTTCCCTTCCCTTCCCTTCCCTTCCCTTCCCTTCCCTTCCCTTCC
>VXBL01007355.1:321526-402608 GCA_013400195.1 Aramus guarauna | reverse complement strand
TTTGTTTTGTTTTGTTTTGTTTTTTTCTGGGGGGTGGGAGTGCTATGAAGTGAAGGCAACAATGCGTTATATGTGCCAGCTTTTGATTTTGAAGTATTTTCGGATCTTGTATTCCCTCGACTAAGGGGCATCAAACAAACCTGAGACGGGAGTTTACTGAGCCCAGCGTCTTTGCAGTGCTTGCTGTGGCTGCGTCTACAGCCTAATCTTACGCTGTTTATGCTGGCAGGCTGTTGTCAGCCCTTTAAATGTTTTGTGCATCGTCATGTACCTTTATCATCTTGCCATTATTTGAGAACACAGTTTGTTTTTCTAAGGTAATAGCATGTGGTTTGTGGAGCTGTATTAAACAGTAAAATCTCTGTTTAGATTAGAGGGTTAGTCATTTTGGGATGAGGAGTTGAACCATGTGTACCTCTAGGGAAATGTGATTGTACAGGAATTCTTCAAGCCATAATTTTTATACTGTCCAGATGTATTCATGATAGGTATAGCAGAAGGAGACCTTTTCTACTAACTACTTTGCTAGGTCTAAGCACATAAAAGATGCAACCTTTTTCATTCCATAATTCACAGGGTTTTTTTTAAAAAGTAAAAGTGTAGATGAGTTTCTGATACCTCTTTTCACATTTAATAGTACTTTAATAAAAATAGAAAATCTAATCCATTTCTTGGCAAGATATTCCTCAAAATGAGTATTAGGATCCAAAGAGTTAATTCTGTGAACAGTAGGACTTGGAAAGATGATACTAAATGGTATTGTGAAAGTGAATAAATGATGTAACAGAATGTCCTTGCTTTTTTCTTCTTTGCTATCATCAATTTTTTGTTCCTGGGAAATTAATAGATTCATTTTCCTACAGTTACCTGATTTCTTTTCAGCAGAACTGAAGAAGGTCAAATGTACTTGAGATCTCAGAAGTATTAATGTTAGATTACCCTAAAATATGCGACCATTTAGCTAACATATCATAAGTCTCTAAGGAAATCCTTAACCAGATGCACGAAGGAAGATACATCACGCCCAACAACATAAATATCAGTGCGAAGGGCAAAGTTAAGCAGAAGAAGGGTGTGCAGATTTTCAACTCTATTATTTGCATTAAAAAGTCTTTTTATGTCTTTGCATGGATAGGGAATGAAGTATAATTTTCTGCTGTTGTGGATTGCTCAGAACAAGCAATGAGTATCTTCTCAGTACTAGGGGACTATTCTGCAAGTGCTTGGGTCATGGTGTACCTGCTTCACCATCTCTCTCAGGCACAGTGTTTCTTGTATGGGAGGGAGACGTGTTGGTATAGTACAAGCATATATAATATGCCAAAGACATTTGATTTGGGTGAACAGGAGTTGTCCTGAACCCTTCCCAACAAACCTGACCTTTAGTCAGAGGGCATAGAGAGTGCCGATACCCCGGGATTGCCGTGAGGGAGCATCCTGGGGAAGCCTGCGGGAAGCAATGCTGGAGGGAAGGGAGCAGTGCTGCTTGCCTTCCAGCCACCACCGTGCTCCCGAGATAGCTTGGCCAAGCAAGAACACACTGCTCACTTCATCTCTTCTTTTGCATAAATAGAATGAAGATTATGGGTTTGCATCAACAGCCTTAAAAAATAATTCACATGCAATGAGGTCTTCACCTGTTTGAAATTTGTAGGAGAATGGCTTGAGACTTGGGAAGGGGCTACCAAATGATCCTAGAAAAGGTTCCCTTAAAATGCTTGCTCTGCCTGCAACCTCATTAACCAAGCATGCCGAGCTAATGCTGCTCATTGGCTTTGACATTGGCAAAATGGAATATGCAGCTTTCCTTAAATGTTTTTTTGTCAACTTTTTTCAAGTGACCCACTTACGTAATTGGCCTCTGGCTTAAATTAAAAAACATACATATTTGATCCCTGACTCATTTAAAGATTTATACTGTCTAGTAGCACTACATTTTGGATAGCTGCTTTAATAGTACTGTGGCTTTTAAAATCGAAACAGTCATTCTGAAATTTTAGCATTAGCTGGGTTTGAAAAAATCACAAGGCTTTTATGTTTTCACTTTGTCATTCTGTTACAATTAAAGGGCAATAACTGTCTGAGGAAGAACACATTAAAGGACAATATAGATTGTGCCCTGAAATACAGCCCAGCTGGGAAGAATAAATCTCTTTGCGTGGCCAAATAGATTTACATTAAAATGTTATGTTAGTATTCTGACCAAACAGTTGAAGCGCTGGCTAATCTGGCCGGCTGGGCACTCTGACACCTCTCTGAGGCAGGTTTTGGTCCGCACCCCCCTGCAAAACCCAAACACCCCAACACCTAGCGAGAGCTACCCGAAAGGGAACAGTAGGTTTTCCTTTGTTTGGAGGTTGGTTTTGAACCAGCCAAAACCGAGACAAAAACTGTATCAGAATTTCAATTCCATTTCTTTTGCAATAAAGATGTTTTCCATGCTTTTTGTTAAAGACTCTGTGGTCTGCAAATCTATTGTTATTTATTTTTGAGTGGTGGTGTTGATGAAAGCCTACGTGATAATAGCCATCCTGATTACAGTTGTACAAAGATCATTTTTTTTTTTCCTTTCTCTTCCTCCTTCCTCAGAAAATTAGATAAACGATTTCTTCTTAGTGTAAAATGATATCCAGAGGTCAGTCTTTGACTTTGCTGAGAGTCTTTTAAAGGATATATCAGCAATACCACTTAGCTCTTGTTGAATTAAATATAAATACAGCTCATACAAATAATATTATTGGAGAAAAAAATCACTGTCTGTGCAGCTTCAGATTTCTAACAGGGTCTAAGACCTACAGGATTAATGGAGTCATGGTCCTTTGGGGTTTTGTCCCAGACCACACAGGTCTTGTAAGAGAATAAGGCTATTTTAGATTGATGGACTTTGTTCATATTCGGTGTCATTACCTAGGCAATACCGACCGTTTATCTCCTTTAAAGTAGACAGAGATAGTTCAGCAGGAAATCTGTTATTATTTCTCTGTTCCTAAGGGAAGGAAATGAAAGATAGGAATGATCAGTTTGTTAATTGATGGCATCTTGTGAAAAAATACATTTATCCTCCCCCACATCCCCCCAAGTATTCCAGATAGATATGGAATGAGATGAAAATGAAGAATAATTATTCAGACTGGAAGAAAGAATTATTCAGAAAATACTTAGGAAATAAACAGGTTTTAAAATTTCATAGGAAGCTCTTTAATATTTTTAGTCACTATTTATTTTTCTCATTTTTTTAGTTCCTCATAAACAATTTATAAATACTGGAAATGCAGTAGATTCACAAAGAAAGATACAATATTCTCTCTTAGAAGTCTTTCTATATATAGTATACTTATGAACAATAAGGGACACCTGAATTGCTTTGCAAAAAACCAGCTTAAACCCTGATCTTCTACAAGTTGTATATGTTCTTAGATTTACATATACATCTTTAACAGGACTACATGCAGAAGAGGGTTGGGTTGAGTGTATATGTTATGCTTTATATGCAGGGTATGAGTAGCTGTTTAAATCAAGAGGGTGTGTATTGGGGAGACCTGCCATGCTATAAGCAAATATCTGTCTAAATTGAAACTTAGAAATGCACTAGCATAGTGAAACTTTCATTTTGTACCTAAGTTTGGTGATGAGCATTTATCTCATCAAGTGGGATGATCAGTCTTTATTTTATACAGTTGCTTGTATTATATCTGTTACATATTACAGTATTTTAAGTCTTAAAATAAAAGACCGGGAACTGCATAAGCATTTATACAGGCTTTAATAAAATTGATTTTAAATACTTGGAATTGTTTGCTGCATTAAAGTCTTTACATAGCTGGATTGGAGGGAAATGCACTTTTGTCTGAGAACTGCATTAGCTAAAACACAGGGTTGAAATGGTTGAAAAATAGGGTTAAATATCAGTTTGAACTTTCTTTCCTGACTTTAATCAATCCTGGAAACTTTGGAGGAAGAATATTTCAGGATTTATTTCTGATAAATCAGACTATAAAACTAAGCCCTAATGGGCAGTCTTCCAGTTGCTTTTTTTCAGTCCCAAGGAAATCATGCAAATATTTCTGTGAGTTAAAGCAGGATTAGGCTTAAGGTAATCTTAGCGGTTCTTGGAGAAGAGTCCGTATTAAGCTGATAAGGCTGGTTTTAAAAAGCATGTTCAGATCTTTGTTAGCATGATTTATCTGGTTTCTGTTCAGTAGATGAAGACAGCAAAAATAACTAAACTACAGCAGCAGACTTGTCCTTATGTGCTCACTGAGCTGCTGTGAGAGAAACAGAAGTCTGAATCCAATTCCTGCCAGGGAAACCGAGAAGGATTTGTTTTTCATGTATTTCACGTTAGCACGTAAATGCATTAGACCACAACAGTGCAGTTGATCGCAGAACACAGAATGGTTGAGTCTGCACGGCACCCCTGGAGATACTCGAGCCTCTGCTCAAGCAGGCTCAGCTGCAGCAAGTTGCCCAGGACCCTCTCCAGCTGGGTTTTTAATATCTCCAAGGATGGAAACTCCACAGCCTGCCTGGACAACCTGTTCCAGTGCTGTCACCTTCACATTTAAAAAGATTTTCTCAGGTCTGAATAGCATCCCTGTATTTCAGTTTGTGCCCATTGCTTCTCATCCTGTCACTGGGCACCACTGAGAAGAGTCTGGCTCCATCTTCTTTACTCCACCCACCAGGTATTTATATACATGGGTAAGATCCCCCTGAGCCTTCTCTTCACAGGTCCTCAGCCACATTACGCAGATTGCTCTGGTTCTTTCATCATCTCCATGACCAATTACTGGACTTGCTTCTGAAAGCCCATGTCTGTCTTGTGCCGGGGAGCCCGTGACTGCACCCAGCACTCCAGCTGTGGCCTCACAGGTGCTGAGTAGAGGGGATGGATCGCCTCCCTCTGCCTGCTGGTAGTGCTTTGCCTAATGGAGTCTGTTGGCCGCCTTTGCTGCAACGGCATGTTGCTGGCTCAGGGTCAACTGGGTGTCCACCAGGACCCCCAGCACCTTTTCTGCAAAGCTGCTTTCCAAGTGTTTGGCCCCAGCCTGTGCTGAAAATTGATTCCACCTGCTGTCCAGAGGCTGCCACAGCAGATTTAGTAGAAGAATCAAGACATTAATTAAATAATTTGTGTTTGAAAAGAAAAGAAAAAAAAAAAAAGACCCCCCCCAAACTTAATAATGTTACACTATTAAAACACTCGTGAAATATTAAAAATTGTGTGAACATCATTATTAAAAGTATCCGTTCTCCTGTCTAGTTATGACTTTTCAAAATTCCGAACACTGGAGGATTAACATACCCATCCCATCGGAGATTCTTAAAATGAACTGAGATGTGCCTATGTGATAATTTCTAAAGAAGCTAAGCTTCTAAATTTCTTATGGCGAGTATTTGAACTAGAGGTCTTGTAGTGCCTTGGAAATTCAGATTGCTTTATTTCAGCAATGTTCCCTCATTAAATTTTACTCTGTGGGTATTGTAAAGTTCTAAACACAAGCATAAGCATACTACAATCAAAACAGTGCTTAACTTCTGATCATCTTTGCCAAGTGCACAGTCATCCAATAGTATCATAATTGATCTCAGTACTAAGGTGCCAAACTCTGTGTTGCTGAAGGATAGTTAGATGATGTAAATAGCTTTTTGTGTTTCGCAATAAAGCACACTTTTGTTGTGCTTGATGTAAAAGCAGGAGATGAAGGTATTCTTTTATTGAAGCAAACATGTGGAAAATTGCTCTAGATTGTTATAGTACAGAGCATCTCCCCTGAAAGGAATGAGGTTCATCTATAGGGCAAACTCTGACTGTGGCACTTTATTGGAGTTACTCCTGGACTCTGTGTGGTCAAAGCAAATAACGTCATGTCCATCTGAACGGTTATAACCATGAGACTGGCACATTTTCTCATCTATAGTGTTATATTCTAAACTGTCACTAGGCATTAACTCAGTCACTGGTGAAGTCCTACCACCTAGAGATGAACTCTGCCTCAGAATGATGTTTTCCACTTCAGTGCTACTCGTATAGCAATTACTGGGTCATTAATATCATTGCATGCAATTAGTGACAGTAGAATGAGCAAGAGGTTTGTTATTTATTTAATATGAACTTTCACTATAACCCTTTCTTATCCAAGTGCTACAGACAGAAACCAGAGAAATTTTCAAGGCAGATGAACATCCTTGGAGAGTGGTGTTGAGTTTGTATGATACAGAAAATCGGTCCTCATTTAATGTTAAAGCTTCTGCTTTTGTTTCCAGCAAGCCTGCTTGTCATTAGCAACAATCAGAGTAACTTGAATGCTAACTAATTCTATTAGTTCTGTTCAGCTGAACCGCTAAGCAAAGCTTGCTGTGGTAGTGGGAAGATACTTCTCTCCATCCAGGAGAGGCTTTTGCCAATAGTGTGCCGGGAGAAAGGATAAACTTACGTATAATACCTGTTTGTGGTTGGTGAAGTTAACTAGCTAGTAATCTGTTTTAGATGCATACTTTCTGATATACGCTGAATACATCATAATTAGTGGGCTTACATCTGCCACAGTTACTTCAGCGCTCACAAATACATAATTTGTTTATGTAAACTAGAAGCAACCATGTGTGCAGTAGATCATTATCTGACAACATTTCTCAGAGTATGTGAAATATAGAACTGAAATACTTTGAAATGCAGAAATGCTTAACTGTAATGAAAGACTTAAATTGTCATTCATAGTGATACAGTATTGAGATGCTTTATTTTTTTTTTTTTTTTAATTTCTGAATCATTCCAAGAGAATTTAGAAAAGGGACAATTGACAGCATTGAAGCAAGTAGGATTTTGTTGTGGGTGGGTGGATGCTGGGACCTTCTGTAATGGGTAATAATTCAGCAAATAGTTTACTGTTTCATACACTTCAGCTGTGGTATTCCTTAACCCAGAGATAAAGTGGTGGTGTTTATAAAACGATAGGCAGCAGAAACCAGTTGGAGCTCACAGGTTTTTTGATACTTTCCAATTCTGTATTGCTCGCTGTCTCTTTTCCCCTTATGGAAACACTTTGTTGACATAAGGTGGTGGGGTTTTTTTACCACCTGTATTCTTGTCGTATGATGCCACGTCTCCCTGGAATTAATAGAATCATTCTGTATGTAGGAAACTTTACAAGAACTCTCTCCTTCTTTTGTGCTTAATACTTGGGTGGTCCTTCTCAGCCAGACAACATGAGAAGCAGGAAGGAGAGTCTATGGACTTCCAGAGGTGTGCCTGGGATTAAACAGTTGATATATACCAAGGTACATTATATGTACTATATGTACATAATATGTACTATATTACAGTATAGAACTGATTGGCTCTGTCTTGCTTGTGTCCTCCACATTGCACCCCCCTCCAAAAAAAATTGAAACAGTAATAAAATTGGTCCCTCTCTTGATGTATGAAATCAAGTGGACATTTTTATGGGGAATTTATATAAAGAATGAAACAAGTGGAGATTTTTTATGGGGATTTATATAAAGTCCCTTATATCATGAGTACCATCTAAGTACCACAAGTCATGCCATTTGCATTTGGACAAGGTACGTTTCAGAGCAGTGGGTTGAAAAGCGAATGTCAAAATTTCACTGCAGAGCCTTTGCCTTCTTCCAGGCAAGAAGAGGCCTGTTTTTTATTTTACTTCATTTCATTCTGGTTTTAGCTTGACTGGGGAGAGCACTGCTGCTTACTTGCTGTGCAGAATATAATTTGTGGATCCCGTTTAGATATAAATCCTGAGACATAAAACATAAGACTTAATTTAAAAAATAACGAGGATGAGAAGTGGAAAAGAAGAAGGGAGAATTCACATAGAAGTTTTGCCTCATGTGTCGATAGAGGGGAAAAATAGCTGGCTTCAAAAGTATTTATAAGCACTCCATAAGCTTTAGTTTAAGAAAAGAATTATCCTCATTTGAAGAGATGTGTGGAATAAGATTGACAGAATGAGAGTTTCTGAACAGTCTTTAGGTTCAGAAATTCCTCAAAATTCTGCTACCACCTTGGCTTTGAAAGTAGGACAAAAGAAAACCCAGACATGTTAGAAAAATGAAAAATTATTGGTAAAGTGTTTTTATACATTTTTCATGACTGTCCCAGTGTCCTATATTGTATTAATTGAGCAAATTCAGCAGGTTTTTATCTTTTTTTATTAAAGATCCTTTCTTTGTCTCTATAAGAGCAGTAAAAAATTTTAGGATGTGCTTTTATTGTTCAAGCACAAAGAGTTAAACAGAGGAGGTCTCCAGTCTGTAGATAGAAACACAGACAACATGTTGACAGTACTCCATGCAGCTATTCATAATGCATTTAAGTTTTAGCACTTGTGATCCAGGTTTGGGACTGCTGATAGTTGCATTTTGGAAGACAATTAAATTTTTTTTTAAAGTGGAGGTTTCAGTGTCAGTCTCACTTTTGTCACTACGAGCAAGGGTTAACTGTTAGTTGCTAGTAGTTGAAATTAGTCTATTTATCTTCTCTCTAAACCTTCTGCAACTCACCGAACATGGTGTTTACCAAGCTACCTGTTCTTTGGTGAGTGGCCTGAACAATTTTTTTTGTTGTTTTAGATCTCCATGCAGATCTGGCATTGCTACTAAGTGGGGAAGGGAAAGAAAAAAAAAATTAATTTCATTTAATTAAAACACTCATACTATTACCTCAGCTGCCTTGTTCTTCATCGCTGGCTGGTCTAGTAACAATCTCTGTGTTGTGATCTGTGATTTGTGGTTTCGCAGTATGTGATTTCTGGTGTTCTTAAACCTGTCCCATAAATTTAGCTAATTTATGGGAAGAATAATTATTTATTTGGTGCTTTAGTAAGAGAGTCATTAAAAGGTCCTAAAGCAGATGAAAGCAGTCAGAGCACAAACACACGATGCCTGGCCAAAATAGTGTTCTATTACTTAATAAAATAAAAAACCCTCAAAAGCTTTACATGCGCTTAGTAATCCTGTGAGTGCATATGAGATCAAGTGCAGCTTTGCTGTAAGAATAACTTCTTACTACTGTTGGATCTAAAGCTTTCGTGGATTTTGCTGCTGTTTAGGCTTTTTCATTCTGTTTCTAAGCACAGCTGGGGAAAAGTGGAGATGGGTAGGGTTATTTGATTTTATTTAGCTCTGAATTTGAGGAACCTATTTTCTGATGCTGAATTCAAGCTGTATTTAAGAAAAAGATTGGGAAAAACACTACTATTGGACAGTGCTGATCTACCCCAAAGAAACCTGTAATTCTCGTTTTTCTATTAACAGATCCACACCAGCAGCAATTAATTTTTGATGACTCTGTCAATGACGTGTCCTTAATAACATTGCCAAATGGCTCGTATCATCTAGCACACTAAGGGGGGACAAAACCAATTTGCCCTCACCCATCAGTTGACATCACTCATTCATTCCTCCAGTCTGTGGTTTAAGGTCCATTTAGTTTTCACAGGAAAATTAAGGACAATGATCACAGTTTCTCTCTTCAGCCATGTAGTCCATTTTGTATTCAAGCTCCAGAAATAAATATGTTATAAAGTTGTGTTGGTTCAAAGGATGTGACATTTAATTTGCAAGTAGGTAATGTCTTTCGTAATCCTAAAACATAAAAGTATGGGTAATAATTGTGGCAGAATTAAGAGGCTGAAATTTTAGTCTGCTGATGTTTTCTTTTAAGTAATTGTGATGGCATTTTTTTCATTTTGAAATGTCTTTTTAGGAGTGAAGGAAGTTGAATTTTTGTGACTGCGCCTTCATTTCTAATCTCTTTGTGAATGAAAAGCTATATACAGGCACAAATCCAGCAGCTTAATTCTCCATCTGATTAGAGCAATGTTACCAACCTGATAGGTTGAAAACAGCCAAGATCCATGCGGTGGCTTAACCTCCTGGGAGGCAGAGCAATAACAATCAAATGAAGACATATTAAAATGTAATATTACTTCCTCTCCATGGGGACTGTATAAGAATCATAGCCAGGAACTATTCTTGTCAGCTGACTCTGTTTCGCTCACTGATTCCCTGCCTCTGCATTTATGACTAATGCATTTCATACAATAAACAACACTTGTGAAGTTTTAAAAGCAAATAAATGTAAGACATCATACATTGATTTACATGAGTTCCAATTTTTAGTTGTTTTTTTTGTTTGTTTGTTTTTTTTAATTTAAATAATTTATATATTTTGGAGATGGGAAGGCAGAGCTGGAATGGAATTCTTTGGCCTGAATGAATTCATTCCTTCTCATATAAGTGAGATGGTATGTTAGGCAGTGTTTTATGAAACGGAAAATGCATGCTAGAAGCATCATCAGATTCTTAACCATAATTTCATAAGAGGTCAGTTTTTCTGAAAGTTTTTTACCCAAACTTACGTTCTTTATAAAATGGCAGCTGCTGTTGTATTCAATGAATGCAGACACACAGTGTTTACGTAGAGCTCAAACATAATATTTGACTGACTGCTGCAAACGTTGCCTATAAATTATTATGATTTTGTCAGAAAGTCTTAAAATCAATAGATTTTAGGGCAATTATGTGTGTTTATTTGTAGATGTGGATAAACTGTTGACTGAATAATTTAGTGCGCTTTTGACTGTAAGTAGGAGTTTTGCAATTGACACCAGCAGAACAGGACAGGTCTCAGAAAATCAGAGGGGCCTATCCATCAAAAAGATTTGAAAATATTTTGCTATCCGTATAGCAATATTGTACCTGCTTTTAGTTTCCTATGTCTTGCTGTATTAATAAAAAGCTAAGTGTGGGATCCTGAGAACATTTAATACTCATGAGAAACTTTATATTAATCATTAATTATGTTTATTAATGTTATTATTTATGTAGTATCTAGTCATCTTAGCACAGGGCCATGTATGGCATTTTGTGTGTGAGTAATTGTCTCTAAAATATATCCATATTTAGACCTAAATATAAAAAAAACCCCATACCTATTCTTTTGTATATATATGTATATAAAAATAAACTGGATGACAGGTCTAAAATTTGATCACAAAAATGCACCGGAGAGTAGCGTTTCCATTTTAGATGCAAGGAATTTTTGTTATGTTTCTGTGTTTATACCCAAACCTCTTTATCACGGACATTTTTTTTTTTTTGGAAATATCCTTTCAGGGTGAGCAGAGCTCCAGGTACCAGGGTCACTTTCCTGCAGAAGTGTCAGTGCAGTGGAGGAGCTTACATGATAGCGGGTATAATTTTCATTCGGAGATCAATACAGAAAGGCAGTGGCAAATGTTTGAGGAGTATTTTTTACCACACCCTTGTTTGACTTCTGCACGCTGAACTGTCAAGGGGCATTAGCAGTATGAAACTCTGTTTTCTCTGATGTCCCAGATTACTTCTTTTTCTCCATGCTGCTTTTCAAAGCTTGAAACGATGTGTTTAAAACTACCCACTTTCTTCCTGGTACACTAGGGACATGTGAGGTTATATTTCGGTAGTCTTAATGAATTTTGAAAAATAATTTCCTCCAGTGGCCTTGGGTAATTGTCGGTTTAATTACAGGGAGAAGCTGAGATGGAAACTTTGCTTTGTCACTGAAATGCTCCTCTTTGAAAATTCTCCGTTCCTCAGGACGTAGCAGTCTCGTCTCTGAGCTATAACGTAGGCTTTCCAAAAACCCCTTGAAGAACTGTGGAAAAAGAAGTGAATACTCCTGCAAATTCATTCATCTGACATCAAAGCTGTGAAAGCATTCTTTTAGCAAGCAAGCGAGGCAGATTGCACTCGCGTAGGCACACAACCAGACTCATTGTACATCTGGGCCTTCCCGTTTGGAGACTGTATTTGAAGTAATTTTGCATTCTTTTTGCCGTCTTACTTTCTTATTCTGTACGGAGGTCAGACTGCATCCTCTGCATCTTATTGAGGTCTCCTGCTCTGTGGGTTAAATGGATAGGCCTTTAAAGAATAAAAAGGCATTGATGTTCAGAAGAAGCAGCACTCTATTTCATTAAAATCAAGCAGAAGGTGTTTAAGGAGATGGGAGCCCCCATTGCCTCGATAAAAAAACAAACGAAGAATAACAAAAAACGCAAGAAAAAGTCAGCGTTTATTAGTTGTACTTTCAGTTGATGCTCAGCTTTGGTATTTCTATTTACTGCTTTTTTTTCCCTTGTCCTTGTGCTGGTACATTGGCAAATAGGTCATAAAAAACACTTTCAGCAAAGACACATTTGATTTATGTCCAGAACTGGTTCTTAGTATTGATTTTTTTTCCCTCTGGAAAAAAACAAAAGAAAACAAAACTATATGTCTCCATTATTTTCTGAGCCTGGCAATGCAGTGGCACATTTCAGATTGGCTTTTATCTTAAATTACTCATTGTGCTCTTTTATATTTTAAAAAGTCTTTTTTGCAAGTTGGAAAGAAAAAGAAGTAGTGGCACGTATGACTGTTGTCATGTTTTTACAGCGGGGGGAGGGAGCAAGAGGAGGAATTGGGAGGGACCACATATGAGGAGAAGGGAATTTTAGGAAAAGAAAGCACAATTTGGGAAGTTTGTATGGTGCCCGTAATTCGAGTTAGTCACAAAAGAGGCAGAAGTGGAACAAAAAACATGAAGTAGATCAAAGGCTAGGAAGCAGGGTTCAGCAGTATGGGGTTTATATCTTTATGGCTAGAGAGAAGATTAGAGCAAGAAAAATACTGCCATGGGGCTAGAAAGACATTGTGAAGGAAAAAGGAAATATACATAGGCTGCATTTGAAAGAAAATCCCCAAGGAAGGCAAAAGAGAAGGAACGCGAATTAAAAACAAAGATCCGAACAGTGTGAAGCCCTGGTTGAATTAGATCCCGAGGTGAAAGGAGAGGGGCAGAGGCAGGAAAGTGCTGCTTAAGCAGTTCACCGCAGCCACAACAAGCAGCGAGCTTCGTTATCTCCTATTTTCTATTTATTTTCTCCAGCCGGTGGCCGGGTGCCAGCGCCCGTGCAGGCACCCTCTCCTACATGCCTTTTGGGACAAGCTCCAAGAAATGATGGTGAAATTTGCACCCCCAGGACAACCGGGGTAGGAAGACTCTTGGTGTGGTCTCTAAACGGCGAAGCTCCGGAGCACACGGTTGGCGGACGTGGCTGCTTTGCCACCGTGGCCGGGCCACCACCGCAGACGTCAACGTGGCCGGTGCCAAGCGCTGTGCGGAGTGGTGCCGATGCCCACATCTGGGGAGCCGCCAAATAGTTTTCCAGCAGCTGCTGGGGCTTTGCAACCGACAGCTGGCTTGGGCAACGGTGACGGTGCACCCCTAAACCGTGACTCAACGTTTTGGATTCTCCAAGGGAGTTATGCTTTACGCTCAAATCACATTGTGGAGTCAGCTTGCGGCAGGGGCGCGTGGTTCCAGCCAGCGCCTAGATAAGCAAGAACAATATCCACGCAGGGGAAAGCACCCATTTGTTTGTATGAGCTAAAAGGTTTCCGTGAGAATAGAGCATATTCCCCCCTGCCACCCGCCCCCGCGGAGGCTCTTCAATGCTGAGAAAAGTGAGATTGTACTTTAAAATATTAAATGGTTTTCCAATCAGTGCAGAATCTCAGCTTTCACCTGGGCCTTTTGTATGCGTTCACTTCTTCCAGCAGGAGATTTGTAATAGAGGAAGCAGGTGTAACATGGTGATTATAAAGATATTGTTGGGGGGGAAAAAAAAAAAGGGTGCATTTTCAGTGCTTTGCTCCTCTGAGCCTGCCAGGGCTTCCTTTTCAGATGACTCCATCACCTTTTAGCAAGGTGCTGTGTTTTCGTCCAAGTCAGTCAGTCAGTCAATTGTGCATAGAAAAAAAGGTTGCTGGGTAAATTCGAAACCCCGATAACACATTCCTCCATTTGTATATATTGTATGGCTTACCAGTGTATTCATTCCTTTGGCTTTCAACATTTCACAGCTTTCCATAGGTCAACCCGAGCAACAAGAACAGCTCCTGGTAGATTGACAGATTTCTGCTTTCAGACACTCATGTTCGCATCACTTTGCCTGTTGATTTCCTGATTTTTATTTATTTTTATTTATTTTTTTTTCTTTTATTTTTAATCAGCAACATCAAATGGGTCTTTGGAGGGCCTGGATAACCAGGAGGGAGGGGTGTGCCAGACAAAAACCATGAAGATCCTCATGAAAGTTGGACAAGGTAAAGACCATCTGCTGTTTCATGAAATCACTTTGATCAGTCTCAGTGTCCTTTTAGTTTTCAGGCTTCTTTTAGCAGTGTAGAGCAGAGAGCTAACTGAGTCTACTGTGGTCATTCCTCCCTTATAGTCTGAAAGCAAAGCCCATTTTCTTTTCCTCGGCTACTGACAGATTTCTA
This sequence comes from Aramus guarauna, assembly GCA_013400195.1. Classification (NCBI taxonomy): domain Eukaryota; kingdom Metazoa; phylum Chordata; class Aves; order Gruiformes; family Aramidae; genus Aramus; species Aramus guarauna. The sequence goes on along the minus strand of VXBL01007355.1, from coordinate 388,277 downwards.
CAGGAGGAGGGTTAGCATAATAAGATCTCTTCATTGGAGAGATCCCTAGAAGGAAAGGTCGCCTGGGAGTAGTGTGTTTCAGTCATTTTTATTTTTATTTTAAAAACAAAAAGCCACAACTCTGCTGTTCAAAATTATTTAAAATACATGAAAGGGGAGAAGCTAATATTTCTATAGTTTGCTTGTTATGAATTCTGATTACAGAGAGGTTTTTGTTCATTGTCTCTTTTCACATATAGATAACCTATTGTGCGGGAAGAAAGAATTATTCTTCTAAGTAGAAGTTGGTTTAGTAGTCAATCAACTTCCTCCATGAAACTGAAATGTCATCTGCAAAGCTTTTCTTGCCAATTACAGGAGTCCCTATAGTTTCTGCAGATGGCCTCACAACCTCTGAAATAACTAATATAACCATTTTGCTTTAAAAGGAAAATTATGTACTTATATTGCCCAGACCTTTGCATAAAGATTCTTCTGTTCAAAGCCATTCGTGTCTCACGAGGTACCTAGAAACGGCTTATAAGGCTCCATTCCATCAAGCACCGAAGCTGCATGAGTCCTCTTTCTCTCCTGCAGATCCCAACTCAGCGGGGCTGCCCCGGCACACGGATCCCACCAAGCGCCCCGAGCAGGAAGCTGGCACCAACGGGAAGAGTTCCACCACCAGCCCCTTTGTGAAGGACCACTCAGGTAGGTGCGGCAGGGCTCGTGCCTAGGATGAGGCTCCGGTGGAGCATCCTCCTGTGTCCCCAAATGCATTTTATTTTACCATTAAAGTGCCAAAAGACCCAAATATTTTTATAGTGAGATGAAGCAAAAGCCAGTTCTGATGCGCTGGTGAACAGTGTCTAGGAACTGCAAGTTTGGCAATGGCTGCTCTGTCCCCTCTTCCACTTTGCAGAAGAAGTTAATTACATCTTGTGAGAATATCACTCATTTACAGGAAAGTTTTTGGATAGGACATTCACTAAGCAGCTTTACGATGGTAAATGCTGCCTTACATTTAGTAGTCTGGCAGATGAACGAATCTTTCTGTCTTTCTCTTCCCGTATAATACATTATCAAGTGGTTCTCGACAACCATTTATAAAATTTATTTCAAGGCATCTATAATTAATGTCCTGATCTTTTAACTGACCATATAAAGTCTACACACAAATAGCTAGTCTTTCACGAAATTTAAACTTTTTTTTTTTTTTAAATAATTATCTAAACAAGATAAATAGATATTTCCAAACAAATATCTTCAGGATGCATTTCAGAGATTAGATGAACGAGAAAAAACCCCCTAACTCTTAAGACTCAAGGTCTCTGGAAGAGAATTCAGTGAATTGGGAACCCTACACTGCAAAACTTGCTGACAGTTCATTCTGGGGTGCCTGAAAATGGCTGCAAGTCTCCCTTGCTAGCTCTGTCATTAGTTACTGAGCTAATGAATCTTTGATACGGTGGTCGCTGGGCAGGCTTCAGCCATTTCCTATGGAGGTTCCAGTAGGAAAAGTCCATAGTTATGTGGATGTGGCATCTGCAGCATTCTTCCACCTGTGAGGCAGCATCGAGAGAGGGAAGTTGGTTCAAATTTTCAACTGAGAAAGTGTCAATGACCACTCATTGAATTTTTTGACAAATAATTTGACAATGCGATGGTGCCAAATACTCAGCAGGCTGTTCAGCACACAGGCTTTTCTTGACTACCGGATACATGATGTTGTTTTCTTTTCAGTAAATGTAAGTTAATACAGATACATGCTGTAGCCATTTTGCCTGTCTCCCTCCTCGAGCTCCTTTTCTTCATGTGCCAGCTAGAAGATTCCACTTAAAGAGGCACTGATGATGTTTTAACTTAAATCAATATGCGAAAGATAAAATAGCAGAAGAACGGTGTGACACTGAACAGTACCCGTTGTCCTGAGAATTGTTATTTATTTCCCTGTGTTATTTTCCCCTTGCAGTCCTATCCCCTCCTTCTCCGCTGCCTGGGGCTGGCCAGCATCTGTTAAAAGATGCGGTGTGCATCAAAGGCTGCCTTGTCAGTGCCAGTCCTCACTGCTGATGGATGATGATGTATGAAACAGGGTGGTTTGGGAGCAGCACAAAAGTGAGACCAAGAGACACAAAGTCTTATTTAATATTGATTGCTGACTTCGGCTGTTTGCATTTAGCTATCTAACAGGGTAATTGGTTTGTCAAAGTTTAGCCGTCAGTTAATTCTTCCAGTCTTGCTTACTCTACACATTTTTAAGCAGCGTAAAGGGGTCACAGGATGGCAGTAACTTTTGTCTCTTGTATTTCCGTTCTTTCCAGGATCTAGCACAGATGGCAGTAAGGCTGGGCATTCCAGTATACTGGGTTCAGAGGTGGCCTTATTTGCAGGGATTGCATCAGGGTGCATCATTTTCATCGTCATCATCATCACTTTGGTGGTTCTTTTGTTGAAGTACAGGAGAAGACACAGGAAGCATTCCCCGCAACACACGACAACTCTCTCACTTAGTACGTTAGCCACCCCAAAACGCAGTGGCAACAACAATGGTTCTGAGCCCAGTGACATTATCATTCCTCTAAGGACTGCAGACAGTGTCTTTTGCCCCCACTACGAAAAGGTGAGCGGCGACTATGGACATCCGGTGTACATAGTTCAAGAGATGCCTCCTCAGAGCCCAGCAAACATTTATTACAAGGTCTGAGAAACACACAACCAACTCTGTGGTACAGTTGAGTTGTAGAGGAAACTCACTGGTCAAATGCTTTCTGTTGGGGTTTGTGATGACGCCTTGTGCGCTAGCATTGACTCAAGCACACGGGGGGGAGAAGGCAACAGCTCTTTCTCCAGGAACCAACATGAGCTGGACAGCTTACCTAGTCTGTAGAATTCCTATCTCGGTGAATAAGTATTCACTAAAAGCTGGAAGACTTTTACGTAGAAGATGCCCATTCTGATTGCTGTACTCTTGTTACGTTCATCATCCTCAAAGCCATGTGCTGCGGGCGTTCAGGCATGTGCAAAAGCCAAGGGAAGATGGAGTGATCCGTGGATGTTAATAGCTCTAGGCATCCTGGGAAGGTGCTCTAGGATATATCAAGCTTGAAATGCAATCTTCTGACTTTTGTGTGTCTCTCTCAGTGCGTACTGGATTTGTCACACAGACCTTGGTGTCTAAGTAAGACTTGTTAAAGTTCTCTTGCTTTTAGTCCGTCACTGTTCCATTTGTTTCTGTTATTCGAGGCTCTGCCATCCTTCACATAAGATTTCCTTTCACTCCACCTCCCGAATCACTAATGGAACATTAATGTTTGGAGATCCACACTCCATCCATCTGCTACAGCAGCCTCACTCGAATGGGTAATGCATTTATAGAGTTTGTGTTTGATAGTAAGGAGCCTTCCAGCCAAAAAGTTAGGCTGTCAACAAAGTCAAGAGCAGGACTGGGTGGCGGAGGGAAGGGCTGACTGCAGTTGCAATTGAATACTGCTGCCTCAAAACTAGAAGCTGGGAAGAAAAAAGAAAAAAAAAACACAAAACAAACAAACAAACAAAAAACAAACAAAAAACAAACAACATTTATATAGCACAGCACTTTGGTATGTTAAGTTTTAAGAGGCAAGTAGGAGACACAACAACACGCGCAGTGGATTAGGGCTGCATTTGAAGGAATTCATGGTTATCAAATACCAGTGTGCAGAAAAAAATAGTACCTTCAATACAGTAGAACAAAGGGGTATTGTTAGTCAGTGAACAAGCTTGGAGAGGACAAGACAATAGCAGGCCGCTGAGGATATATTAGGGCAGGGCTGTTGTGGTACTGGCAATAAAATACACAGCTTTGAAGCTGTAGCGAACACGTAGTCTGCTTTGGATGACTTTTAAGCAGACTCAGCTGCTATACTATCACGTTATACTAAACACAGGGAACGCATTTAAGAGAATAGCAGAGAGCCAAATCTGACCAAGATGATTATAAGCCAACGGGTCAAATGAGCTGTAACTCTATCACTGGTAAAGTTGCGAAAAAGACCTTTCTCATCTCTAAAAGTAAAAGAGAATTTCTCTCTGACTGAGCCTTTTGACAGTTTGGTTTATTGTAGTGCTGTCCCTGCACAGTGAGCGTCGGTACTGTGACTGACACGGCAGTTCATTGGTGCTCTGTTGCAAAGTTAAAGCACATATGGCAAACCTCTTGCAGTCCGTAAGAATAAAATAAATTATGACACTGAGATGGAGAAGGAAGATATGTCTTATTTATAATAGGTGTATAGAACACAAGGGATATAAAGTCAGAGTTTTTCTTTCGTTCATTTGTTCTTAATTTTTTTTGGTTTGGTTTGCTTTTCTACTAATATATATTTTGAGATTGCACAGAATCTACACCAGAAGATGTGAAATTCATTTGTGGCAATTAAATAGTCTTAACTTGTCATTATTTTACATATATATATGTTTGTGTGTGTATATGTGTATACACACACATATGTGTTTACATATGCATATATATGCATATATATATATATATACACACATTTAAAATAAAACAAACTGCTTCTGGGAAATACATCAGCCATCCAAAAATAAGAATGGAAGCATATATATTAAAAAAAAAAATATCCAAAGCATCTCATAAGAGAAAACCAGGAAATATAAGGCCCAAAATATCAAGAAATCAATGTTACTGCATCACGTATCTAACAATGACAAGGTGTGCCGGCATTTATTTTCTGTGTTGTGTTTTCCCTTGCCTTACAGGCTGATGTGTTCTGTAGATTTCGTTGAGGTTCGTAGAGGGGGGTTTCAGGTTAAAGTTTTCTCTTTAGCATGACTATTCCCCTAAAGCTCCCACCCTGGGGAGGAAAAAAACTACTTTTACATGTGCTATGCAAATAGACATTTCTAACATAGTCATGTTACTATGGTAACACTTTGCTTTCTGATTTGGAAAGAAAATGTAGCAACAGCATTTTGGGGTTCTCAGACCTCCGATGAGCACCTGCAAGAAAAAAAAAAAAAAAAAAAGAAGAAAAAAATCTGTCATAGAAATGATTACTCTCTCTGTTTCCTGAACCTGAAAAAGATGTTGGCATGTTGGCCCAAAAGAGAGAAACAAAACAAAAAAAATCCCAACCCATGGTTCTGTGGAACGTTACCATGGTGACTAACTACAGTACATATGTAATTCTTTTCAACAACCCTTCCTTTCTGTGAATCCATCCATTCAAGGTTCTCTTGTAAGTGATTAAGATTTTATTTTGGGGGAGGGGGAAGAAAGGAAAAGATGGATTTACTGATACTGATTTTTATTAAATCAAATCTATGCTTCATCAGTTGGCTACATTCTAGTTATGTATTAAACTGTGAAAAAAAATCAGACTAATTGCTCAAGAGCAACCTGCAACCAATTGGAAAAAAAAAAAATGTACTGTGCGTCTGTTTTGTGTCTGGTGCAGAATTATGACAATCTACCAACTGTTCCTTTATTTGACGTTGGTTCAGCTTTGAAAAGTTACTGTAAATGCCTTGCTTGTATGATCATCCCTAGTCACCCGACTTGGAATTTGCACCATCATGTCTAAGTGAAGATGCTGTACATAGGTTCAGATTTACTGTATATGGATTTGGGGTGTTACAGTAGCCTTATTCACCTTTTTAAATAATAATTAAAAAAATCACATGAAAACAAGACAAAAATGGCTTTTCTTAACCAGATTGTGTATATAGAGCAATGTTGGTTTTTTATAAAGTCCGAGCAAGATGTTTTGTATAAAATTTGAATTTTGCAATGTATTTAGCTACAGCTTGTTTAAAGGCAGTGTCATTCCCCTTTGCACTGTATTGAGGAAAAAAATGGTATAAAAGGTTGCCAAATTGCCGCATATTTGTGCTGAAATTGTGTACCATGAATATTTATTTAAGAATTTCTTTGTCCAGTTTGTAAGTAACACAGTATTATGCTTGAGTTATAAATAATTTCTTCTTTCTTTGTTTTTTGGGGTTTTTTTGTTTGTTTTTTTGTTTGTTTATTTGTTTCATTCTGTTTTAAAACTAGCCGGTCATAAGTTTGAAATCTGCTTTAGTTCCACGTTGCAATTAGTTCCCAGAAAATGAAAATTATGAAAACCACATTCCACGTCTGTTTCAAACTGAATTTGTTCTTAAAAAAATAAAATATTTTTTTCCTATGGAAACCTTGCCTTCTAAGTATTTTCTTCTTTTGTTTTTGTTTTTGTTTTTTTTTTCTTTTTTAAAAGACAAAAATAAATAAGAAAGCCACCAAGCCTGTCTCCCTCTGCTCCACCCTCCTTCCCTTTCTCTCTCCTCCCCCCATCTCTTCACCCTGATTGCCAGCAGTTTATAGGAAAAAAAGCTCCGTATAAGACACTAACTTCTGTTAACCTGCTTCTTTCCCAGCCTTTCTCTTGCCTATATCAGCAGATTTTAAAAACACATGGGGGTCTTATGCCCTTGGAAGTCAGTGACCTTCAGTCAGGTGCAGCAGCCAGGTTGCCTGGATGACCTGGGAGGTGAGATTATAACCACACAAATAATACCCAGACATTACGGAGTGCATTTATACTGTGGGCCGAGCCAGAGGAAAAAAAAAATATATATATATACCTGAAACCTTCTGGGCGCTGTTGCTGTCACTGCTGCTCCTGAGGAGGGGGAGTGGCAAGCCTGGGTTGGTGGGGCTGGGCAAGAAGGGGCAGGAGCTGGAGGACTTTGGGAGAACGGTGAAGGATGAGAAACGCTGCAAAGTCAGAACATCTCCGCGTGGTTCTCAGTGGGGCCAGGCACCGTTCTGTCCCTGCTTTACTGCGCCTTAAGGGAGATGGGAGCCAACATCTGCAGGTGACACAAGTCTTAATACAAGATCTGTGGTTGTGTTGCTCTAATTTTCACTAGGATAACTGATTCTCTCATTTAATAAATAATATCCTTCATTTTTTTTTTGACAAAGTACAGTCACCTTGGAAATGAAGCACCTTTCAGTTTGTTAACAGTGCATAAATGGTGTGATCATCTGTGGAGTAACAGGTGGGAAGGTCTACAGAGGGGAAAGATGCATTTGTCACTTTAACAACTGATGCCAATTTATCATAGAGTTTTCACTGAAGAAAGGCATCTAGTTATTTATAGTATTGGTCATGCAATTTCCATTTGTCAAATTGTTTCTTCTTTTCTGAATAATCAGGGGAAAAAATGGCTGTATGTGTTGCAATGGCACAGGTATTCTGAAACTGGACTTTCAGGAAGCTCTAGAAATTGTTGAACAGTTGGGCTAGCATGGCTTCTTGCTGACAGAGCTCATTTTGTAGGTCTGGTTTACAGAATCTGTAAAGTTGACCTTAGAGGGGAAGGTCACACAGCGGCACTTAGGGTCTCCTCCTGACTCTGCTACAGACATCCTTGGGAGAGTTACTCAGTCCAGCAGAAGGCATAAGCTCCCTTGGTGGAGCGTGTGAGCATCCTCTGACTCCTCAGGTAAATCGCTTGGGCCTGATCCTGCATTTACGTCTGCGAGTCGCTTTGAAGGAGGTAGTCCTGCCTACCCAGCGGCACACGCGTACCCGGCTGGATTGAGACTTCACTCCCTGTGTTGTGCTTGCACATGGGGGATTTCACTCGCTTGTCTTGTTGAGTTGTCAGGAGAGTCCGCACATCGTTAATGGCTGTGAGGTGCTCAGGTCTGGTCTATGCTAAAAGCTTGTCTGATACAGCCATCTGTTAGAGCTGTGAGTCTAGCTTAGTTAAGACTGAGGCTATTGTTTTTATTTTAGGCCTTGGTAAATACTGGAAGATGGTGATAAGAAAAATAATTTGATAGTGTCAAGCTTACATGGCATTTTCATTTCTGTGTCTCTTTTTTTTCCATCGATGATAAACGCATATATATAATTATATATATATTGTGTTTATAACTAGCATGTATACTGACACCCACACACACCTATTTTTGTCACTGTTTTAGCAATAAGGCAAAAGCAGTGTTGCTATAAAAGGGTGTCTCCTCTGGGGGGGGAAAGAATGGTTGCCGGTGTACAGTGTCTGTATAGTTACACTTAAGGAAAGGATGCTGGGTTAATGTGAGGGTCTTGCACATATGCCTTCACAAACGTATGGAAACCTCCGCTGAGTCTGCTAAACTCATTTTGGTAAATGATAATGTGCCTTAGACATTCAGCATAAAGTCATGGACTTATAACCCATCTTCTATAACTTGCAGAGGAAAAAAAAATCATACTTGCATTTTGCACTGCTGCTGACACTGCACTATTAATTATCAAACAAGCACAAAATCAGAATTTATGGCCTTTATTATGAACCTGGTTCCCTGGCAAGAACTAGTCCAAGTCAATAGTCTCTGCTAAGTAGAAAATAAAATTATAATTCAAAGTTGTTATCCATCCAGAGTGGAATAGGGATCTGTTACATAAAATAGTGCCTCACAAAGTAAGCATAACAATGTTACTGCCTAGGTTTAAAATGTTATAGCTCTTTCTTTAGCCTTTCTCTTTAGTTTTGCTGTGATGCATTGATCAAATGCTCACTCAGTCAGCAGCATGCTCATTTTGATTCTATGGGCACCATAAATTTTCTTTTTGCAGAAAAGCTTAAAATTGTGTAGGGGTTAGCAAAACAAAAGAAAACGAAAACTTGGTCTTTCTAAGATACAATCTCCGTCTTCATAACCACGATAGAAATTCTGGTGGGGAAAAAGCCCAGGGTTTAAAACCACCAACCATATTCGTTATTCAGTTGGCATGTCATTACGTGGAGCATCGGATCAGAAATCAAGTAATATTTGTTTTGGAGAAAGATGAGTGTTGGAGGATACATACCACAGTGTATTTGTGATCGTGCCATCCATAATCCATGCTGGCTTCAGCTGACTAAGCTACCATCTATGAAATAAAATAATATCTGTCTTTCACATGACTCACAGAGATACTTTGATTAAAGCATGTGGGTGACCCATAGTAGTCACCCTGCAGATACAACCATGGGGCTGATGGTGGAACCGGGGTTCCTATTGGAAGTAGCGTGCAGATGATATCATTGCCTGTGCCTGGGTCTGCTGATGATGGGTGAGGTGCTGGCAAAGAGGGGCTGGCAACTCTTGCAAAACAGGGACAAGAGCCTGCCCACACGCTGTGAGGATGAGGAAGGGGAGCTGCAGGTGGCTGTTCCTGGAGAAAGGCCCGGGGAGCAGGGGGAGGAGGACTGGAGCGGGAAGGTGTGTGAGAGGGCAATGACTTCCCAAGGAGGAGGCTTGGGGACATCTGTAATGATAACATCCCTGGGACAAATCAGACCAAGGTGACAGGCTCAGCTGTGGAGGTAGAGAGATAGGGTCTTTGCAGCTCTGGTAAAGTTTTCAGTGGAGAACAGGTAGCAGCAAGCAGAAGAAAAACATTGACAGATGAAAGGCAAATAAGTGTGGTATTTGATAAGTGTTGGCTGCTGTTTTGAGCAGGTGAGGAGATCAGGCCAAGCTGTTCTGCTGGACACTGAGAGGAAAAATAGCCTACATGGGATGGAGAACCGAGACCAGAACTCAGTGTTTTCTGCAAGCCAGCATCCTGTGAAAAAGAAATCAAAGATCTGCAGGAACTGAATAACTGTAGGACTGTTAAGAGTCTAAACAGCAGAGAACTCTGTGCATAGCTGTCATAACCTCTGGAATAGGACTTGTGTTTCCATAAGTGCGTTGAGAAAGCCTCATGTGCTTAGGTTGCTGAAGAAGTGCAATTAATTTAATAATATGGGAAATCCATTGAGGGTGGGGGAATGGTTGCTTCTAGATTAGACCTTCAGTGGATATAAATTAGAATACTTCAGTTTGATATCTGGTCCTACTTATCACAGTTCAGAATTGCACATGCATAAGCAATACTCGTACAGATTTTATTATACCTCTTAGCTATGAGAAAGTGCTTTATAAGAGTGTTGTCGTGAATATTATAAAGACTGTACTCAAAACCATACCAACAATGACATGCTTTTATAAGAGACTGCAATTAAATACCATAAAATTTGTAATTTGTATTTTATTGAACATCTTCAGCAATTTGCTTTATCTGTTCATTAAAAGTGGGTTGGATTACTAGTAAATGTATAATAAAAATTGTTCACATTTTAATATGTCTTTTTGTCTTCTCTTCTAATATTTAAATTCCTTCCTTCCTACTCTTGCATTCAATTCTATTCCATATGCTTAACCATCAGGTCAGCTGTCCGCTGTTATTACATTATCTGTTCATACCCACACACCATGCTCCCAGTGTTTCCAAACCTCATAATTAGATCAAAATACTGAATGTTGGCTTTCTTTAAACTCAGCTGTTGGAAGTATATGATTGCATGAACAATTTAGTAATTATTCAGAAGCAATAGAATTTTAGCCTTCATCACCATGGAGAATACTGGAGGATGCGAGGCCAGAAGGCAAGAGATGATGCAAAAGAATCTGTGTGTCACTCTGGAAATTGTCAGGATTTGAGGAAACCCAAATGATACTGCAAGAGTTAAAACCAATTGCATGTGCTGCCTTTGCTTCACTTTCCTTCATTAACTGCTATGTTTTCTTTTTGTGCATAACCAACAAATCCCATATGAATTTTCCAGGCCTCAAAACAGGGTTCAAGCTGTAGAGATTCATGCTATTAATTCTGGAAGTCTTCTCTTGAATTTGCAATGTTGAGAAAATGGTGGCTGCTTTCCTTCAGCCCGTTTATCACATCAGCCGATGCCATGCCCTGATCACCTGCTCGTCACGCCAGCCCTGTCAGTCCCAAAGCCCCTTCTGGGCCTTCGTATCTTCCCAGATAAGGTTTCACTTCTGGACAAAGCTTTTGTTGCTCATCACGAAACTTTCTTTTCAAATGTTGCCCTAAGCTTTCCTCCTTTTATATGAGTGGCTGTGGATTTCAGCTGGTGACAACTATTTCATGAAAAAAAAAGTTCTGATGGAACACAGGAACAGTCCTTGTACCAAAAGTGTGTTTTCTTCTAAGCCTCTTATTTTCCAATCAGCTTTAGTTTGAATTTTTATGTGGCTTTATCTCTTTGTTTTGTATTTATTCAATTGCATCTGAAGGAAAACAGCATGCAGTAAAATTCCTAAATACAATTTAAATTATAGCTCATTTCCATCCAGTTGGTTTTACCTTTTCATTCATCAATACATTAAGCTAAAAATATCTCAAGTTATTTTTTCTCATTTCTTGTAATTTAAAAAAAAAAAAAGCTAAATCTTTAAAAATCTCTTTTCAGAAAAGTGTAAGCAGTTTACTTTGGAAGACATGATTTGAGCAGAATTAAGAAACAGTGATCGGTGTGCCACTCAAAATTGAGTGAGCATATTTGAAAGACAGAAGGACTTTTGGCAATAACCAATATTTGGTTTTGTTTTGTTTCCCTAAGTCAGCTCAATACTGAGAAGCAGAAAGTGCTGTTGGTTTTGCTGTTGGTGCACCAGCCTGGTGGCAGCCAGCTTGGGGCTTATTTACGTAGCTTTGTCCTTCCAGTCTCTTATGACGAGTGGTGATAAAACTAAAGTCTGGATGCTTTGGCCACCGGAAGGTGTAACCTATGTGATTGCACACAATACAAGGGATTTATACTAAGACATTGTTCCTGCAGGAGAAACATAAATCCCTTCTGCCAGCTCCCCTCCACCCCCTTCTAGTGCTGCGTTTTAAAACAGCAGACGTTTTGCCTTTGGATTTTTCACCCAGCCTAAATATTTCAAAGATAGCATCAGAACTATATTTATCAAGTTATACAACATTTTTGTTTTTCTGTGTAGCTGGCTGCTTAAAACATTTCCACAGCATCCTTTCTCTCAAGGCACCATTAATAGACCAGTGCCCACGAACATGCAGATGAGACTCGGGAGACTTATTTTTGCATCATTTTTTTGAGAGGTATCTTACTGTTGCACTTTACTTGTGTCACATTACTGACAGATCAAACCACCAATACACCTGAGTCCAGAAAGGCCTCGTCCCTGCTCACAAAAGTTGTAAGAACTGATTGTATTTTCTCTCTTCCAGTCACTAGCAGTGAGGGATTACCCTGGGCTGTTCAGGTTTCCTCAGGGAGGCGGAGAGGAGGTGTCAAGGCCTCGATCCCCAGCGCTTTGATCGTTCCCTCTCAAAGGGAAGAGCTGCTCCATGCTGCACAAGATGGGAGTTTTGCACAGCCCTTGCCGCGGCACCGCGCGTGTGATAAATGCAGGGCCGAAGCTCCGAGCGATGGTGCTCAGTCACTCAGCTTTCTGCACACGGCTGTGACGCAACTGTTTGGAAATCGGTGGGCTGAGCGTGTAAGGAAGGCATGTGGGGGCTGATCCAGGGCTTTTGGGGTGCCTTAGCTCATCTACGGTACCGCTGCCGAGCGCTCTGCCAGCCGTGCTTTGCAAGAAATAAACAATGAGGAGGATCCGGCTTAATTAAACCCTTGGAAGCCGCACGGGTGGTGAGAATCACAGAGTCAGGGAGAAACAGCTGCAACTATCACAGCAGCATCTTCTGCAGACCCGGAGGTGGGCACCGGCTTCTCAGGAGAGGCTATTTCTGGGTCACAGGAGGAGGTCTGGGAAGGCTTACACTCCCTATTTATTATCTGATGGCTCCACTTAACTTTACTGCCGGCTCCTAGAACAGCATTTGACCCAAACGCAATTTCTTAAACCTGAAGTGGAGTTTTTCGGTGATGCAGTTGACTAATTTCAGTGCTCTGAAGAATTTGGCCCCTGATTACCAACCAATTGACAGCTGTGAATCAGGTGGCAATTAGATCACTGTGAAATATAAGACCCATTTAGGAATATTTCCAAGTCTCTTAGAAATATGGCTCTTGTAAATACCCTACCCATTGCCAGCTTTTTTAAGATAAACATAATCACTGAGTGTACCAATTTCTTTTTCCTTAAAAACAGTGAAAATCAGAACTCTGAGCACTCTTAATCAGTGCTCAAATTCTGATTTTTTTTTTAATCTTCCTAAATTCTAGGCCTCAGTGGCTTTCTGTGGAGGTGAGTTTTATAGTTCAGTCACACATCATATGAAAGAGTGTTTTCTTTGATCAATTTTTAGCTTTCTACCTTTGAAACTCTCCCTATTCGTTTCTTCTGAGACAGAGAAATCAACTCCTAAATTCTATCATTTCTTAGCATATTTCTACTTTAAAAAAAAAAAGTTCATTCTTCTCATTCTTACGGTACCCATGCTCCTCAGTCTATTTCCATTTAGTGAATTTTCCATGCCCCAAGCAATTTTTTTTCGCTGTACTTTGAACTCTCCTTTAGCTCTGCTTTATCCTTTAAAAACAAAGAGATGGGGAGTATATGTATTTTGCTAGTTGAGATTGCATGGCTTTTTCCTATAGTGTAATCTTAGAAGAGCTGCGAAGTAACTGCATACCAAACAGTTTGGATACCATCATGGAGAGTTACTGTGTCCACAGCATTGTCTGCTCTGTGGGAGCTCCTGTAAAACATAGATGGTAATAAGCACTTTAAGCTTGCATTAATAGTAGTAGGATTTGAAAATGCTCAGCACCTCTTAGGCATCCTATCCAGAAAGAGAGGATTAGATTTTTGGCTGCAGTCACAAAGCTTAAGGGGTTTCTACCTGCTTTTCTCTACAGCAAAATCAGGATCTTTCCTTCTTAATACATTAATGGGAAATATCTCTTTGAATACTCTGTCACTGTATCTTCCAACCTGGTGCAGAAACCTCCTTTTTCAAATAGGATTTTTAATCCATTTTTTCCCCTCACAAACCATGCGAATCACCCCTGTACTAACAATTTGCCTTATTTCTCAAACTATCTTTTGTAGGCAGACCACACTTTGAGCAAAGGCCTTTCCCGAGTGCTAAGGGTCCTTGCTAGCAGCCAGACTGTCGCCACCTCCATCACCTCTAGAAACACACATTTTCCTTCCAGTTTAGGTTATTCACCAGGGGTGTAGGAGTCCTGGGTTTAAATATGTGGCTGGCCCGACTCAGAACAGAGACATGGATATATGATTTCAGGTTAGTGCCCTGCCAGGTATTTTGAGTCTGCCGCTCTTTTCTGTTGGAGTTTTATCACTCTTGATAGCTGAACAGCTGTTGCTCAGAAGCCTTTAACGCAGTAAAATTGACGAAGCGGCGGTCTAGGGAGTGAGGCTCCAACGCTGCTCTCCAGCCTCGCCAGTTACGTGCAGCGGCGTTACCCTGTCGCTGTTCGACACGAGAGGCGGTTCAAGGATATCCCAAAACCTGACATTCAGGGAATTTCCCTTTAATACGCAAGGCATGGCTCATGTCACAGAAGAGACTGCAAGCCCACCTAAGCAGCCTAAATCTTGTCCAAGGGCTCTGACCCTTACATTGTCCCAGCCTGGCACACGTCCTAAGTGGGGGATACCTTGGCAATGTGTCTGTTTGTAAATTCTCCTCCAAGCTGTGGCTTGGGCTGAGATCTCCCTCACTTCATTAATGGTGGAGAGTGAACTCCATCAGGAGGTTGTTGGGTTTTGGTTTTTTTTGTTTTGTTTTGGGTTTTTTTGGGTTTTTTTTCAGAAATCAAGACACCCCCTGGGTGCGATGCCCGGGGCAGGTGCCAGCAGTGCCCGTCTGAAGGATTTAGATGAGGAAAGGCACAGCAAAGAGCCTGACTGCTTTTGAAGATCTGAAAAAGATGAATCTGTCAATTTTTGCTCTAAATGGGAAGCTGAACTTTAAGTCACGGCTTAACCAAAGGGCAGCATATGGCAGCACTACAGCTGTTTGAAATCCACTTGCACTTCACACTGGCACTTTGACAAACGCTATTGTGTTACAAATGCTGGATGACACAGTAAATCTAGGGCCATATTCAGCTCCGGCGTATGCAAGCATAATTCCCGCTGACCTTATACATGTCTGCACCAAAAAAATGTACGGAAGTGCATAGGACTGAAATAAATATACGGTGCTCGTAAGCAATCCTTCTGGCAGTCTGAGAAACATTTGGTGCGGTTAGACCCCCGTAGCAGGAAGTGTGAGTGCTCTAATGTGGAAATGGAGGAAAAATTAGGGAATCCATGAGGTCTAGGAGACATCTGGTGATTTTAAACACAAAACTTGAATTTCTGCACTGGAGCAACAAGCGTGCTGGTTGGTCATTATAAGGGGAAAGGGGCTCCCCCCACCGAGATCCATTTGCCGTCTTTCATACTTTGTTTCTCATCTCTCTGCCAGTTTCTGCAAGGAAAGAAAGAACTCAGAGCAATTGTTTTCTGGAGCGAGAGCCTACAGGAGGCCTAAAAAGAGCATTAGACAAATAGAGAAGAGAAGAGATCATGTTGCAGGGGAGCTGTGGCTGCCAATGATGAGATCTTCAGTTTCTTAGTCACTTTAGGTCAGAAACCAGGTGTTACGCTGGTGATCCCACGGCTGCTTGCCATCCCCTGCCTCCTCCTGCGATGAACAGTCTCAGCCATACAGCTTTCGCAGCTCCAGACGTTTAAAAATTCACTTTTAGAGTACTTGAACAATAAAGTGCTTTTTTCAAAGTACTGCTTTCTATGTTCAGTGGATGAGCCGATGCTGACTCCTATACATGGATTTTTAGATGGCATTTTAAAAGCTTCAACAAGTCTGGACGCATATTTTCTTTGTTTAAAAACCTACTTAACCCCTTCAGCACTGTTGTTTTAGCTCCCCTGAGGTTCATATAACTACAAAGGGCTTAAAATTAGAACAGTGGAAAATAAATAATAGGAAATCAATAGCCTTCTTTTTCTCAACAAGAGGAAAAGCAGAAAGGAAGACTGCTGTAAACATATCTTATGAATTCAAATTACTTGTGCATTTTCTACCACTAAGAGCCAGAACGAGCTGGTTTTTACCGAATGGTCAGGCAGCAGGGACAATTTTGCAAAGTGTACAATAACTGAAGAAAACACCCCACTGCATCCCACTGGAGCATTTGAGGGACTTTATTTTCTAACAGACACAACCTCAAATTTATTAAACCAAATGACATTACAAGCAGTTGGAAAAACAGAGCAAGAGAAAAAACATTGTTCAAGGTTCAATAAATAAAATCTGTCCTCATGTACAAGTACTTTATCCTAAAAGAGGCAGAGCTGGTGCTGGCATCAAAGACAAGGATGTCAGCAGGAAGTGCTGAGGAACCAGCTGAGACCTTGCACTTCAAAAAGCTTAGCTCTGGGTGAGGGATGTTCCCACCAACAGTCAAGATTCACAGATGACATTTTCAGATGTCTTCAGTATTTTGCATCCAGGCAATCACATGATGTACCCTATGCCATATGTCTTTTCCATGGACTTCAGTTGCTTAGGTGTCTACAATTGCTTTCAGTTCTCCGCTGCAAGGTGGAAAAGGAATGTGTGAAAGCCTCCCTGGTTTGTCTTGTTATTTTAGAATTAGTTCCATGAGATTCGGACAGTTTCCTATCTCTCTTCCATTAGCAGATATGACAATTTTTAGCAGCTTAATGCAGGGTTAACCATTTTCTTTGACAAGGACGTGGCCGACCCATCAGATCCTTGACAAATGATTGATTTAACCTAGAAATATCTATTTACAAGGTAATGCAAAAAAAAATAAAAATATTAAGGATGACTAAACTAATTAATGAGCAATGTATTCCCCATGGCAACATGAACAAAATTACTGCTAGGTCAACAGAGAATTCAGCATTGCTCCATATGCTTCTTTTAGTGGTGTTCAAATAGTACAGGTGTAAACTTTGGGTCACCTTATTGTTTCATATTTAAGTGGGTCATTAAAGAAAGCTGTCACCTATTGAACTAATTGGTCTTTTTTTTAATTCCTTCCTGCTACTGTGAAGAGGAATAGTAGATTTCTTATCTTGCTAATACATCCAGAGTTCTTATCAAACTCCTGCTTTTAGAAAAACTCTGTATCCCTAGAAATGTGGCTGTATTTCCCCTAAAATCAGAGGCACCATCTGAAACATTTATAATCTGAAAAAGGGAAAGAGAGAGACTCTGTTTCTTTAATGCCCTTCATCCATTTATTTGCTAAGGTGGGACAGGAAACCTCAGTCTGAAGGGGTGTGGGAGGGAAAAGCAGCCTTAGGCACAGCTGACGTAGGTCTCCATGCCCCAGATGCAGAAAGAGTTGTAGGCATGGCAATGCTCAAACCTAAATTTTGGGTGTCTGACTTCTGTAGTGCAATCCTGGGACCCAAATGTGGTGTGTGAATTCCCCGCCTTGTGTCTGGGGAGAAGAACTAGGTGAATCATAATCTACCCAACTAAATACAGCTATTATGTACAGCCTCTGAAGTCAGTAGGGTTAAACTGAAAATTAAATGCAGAACATTTGGCCTGTGGTTTACTTGAAAGAAAAGAAAAAAAGAGTAGAAGTGTGTATTTCTTTAAATTTTCTGCTGACAGACCAGAGATAATTAGCCTACAGCTGCAGACTGAGGAGAACTGCTCTTTTTTCTGCCTTGAAGCAGCAGGTGAAAGCCTAGAGAGAGAAGCTGGGTGCCATTGACTTAATTTAGTTGCTTGAATTGAAGGCAGCATATAACACCGCAGAGAACCAGGGAAGTGGCAAATCTTCAAGACCAGGATTTCTAAAGAGTGGCAGTTAATAAACAGAGATGAGAATATGACTAGGGAGAAGAAATGATTAAAAATATGTACTTATGTCACCCCTGTAGTATCTTAGATGCCTCAGAGATGGATCAGCTAGACACAAGTCCTGTCTCAGAAGTAGTGCAGTCTGATCAGAAATGTGATATAGTAATGGAGAATTGTAAACAATAGAAGGTGGAGGAGAGTTATACATGCGGTTATACACTGCTACACACATATCTCACGTAAAAAGCCTTTCTCCAGTTGTCTGGTCTGCTCCCATGCATCGCTGTGCACCCTACCAAGGCCTGCTGTTCTGCAGGCACTCCTTGTGACACCCAGATACTCGCTTCTGTTGTGAGCCAAAACATGCAGTCATGCATTGTCTGCAACGCTCCTCATATTGTGAGAACCTCTGTGTTAGAAATCTATTAACATGAAGATTATTCAGCATTTGCTAAGGGGGGAATTATTTGTCTTTCTTAATAGGCAATAGTTTAGGAATAGGAAAAGGTAATAATAATAATAATAATAATATTAATAAATTAACATAATTACCTACCCACATAATTTCTTATGATACTTGTTCTATTGGGCATTTGTTTGAAGAGGCTTTTTATCTGCATGAGATGATAAAATTTACAGGGATAAAATTGCTCCATCTTTTTTCAGAAAGGATCTTCAAAATAGCCTGATCACTATATGCTGATATTTTAATAACATTAATGGAAGGACTTGTGGAGTAAGTTTAAATACGTGTGGCAAAGTAAGGCATAAGATTAAAATGTATTAAAATGAATGGGTAGAAGTTGTTTTTCCAACATTTTCGTTTGAAGATGAGAGAGAGCAGTGTCAAAAGACTGCTATGCTTCTTTGTGGATCAGGAGACAAGGTTTCTGTTAACAACACTCTCTGCTGGCAATCACCAGTCTCTCCTTCTTCCCATGTGCCATGCGCACACGAGGTCAGGTCTGGTGAGGTGAAAGGAAACCTTGGTTCGAGACCTCAGCAAGTACAGTCCAACATGAGTACAGCTGTGATGTAAAGCCGGCTGTGACTCCACAGAAGCAACATAGATCTGGCCGTACTTATTAGATCAGATATCGTGTGGCATGAATACTTGGAGCCATTGCCCAGGAACAATAAAGCTGCGTTTGAACAGTAATATCCCATGGTTAGTATTCTAGTATTCTAATATTTCTAGTTATAAGAGGGCTCACTTGGTAGGGCACAGGTCCAGGTGAAAGAAAAGCCACAGTACCTTGTGGCCTGGGCTGGCTCCCTGTGCCCACACACCGCTGCACCTGAGCAAATAAACCTTCCAGAGCAGCAGGTGCCCAGGAGAAGATGGAGAGACAGTACCAGGGCAAGTACGGAAACAAACAGTTATTACTCACGGGTTCCACACACACCCCCACACCCCACACACCCCCATTTTTATTCTCTTTTTATGTCAGGATATGGAGAATTTGTTTCTGAGATGCAATAATGAAACATGCACATCCTCCAGTACAGTATGTGCTTGTGGTACTACAGAATGTTGTGGGTTTTCTCTAAAGCCTCCTCTAGCAGCCATTGTGTTTGATATACTGTCATATCAGCAAATTTATATGCTTTTGATTATTTTTTTTTGTTTTAGAATGGCACCTCACATTAACACATAAGAGCAGAGCCAAGTAGAATAGCAAACAGGAGGAGGAAGAATGCTGGAGGAAAAACCTGCAGATCTTGGATAGCTGCTTAGAGATTTTGTGCAAAAACCTGTGAAGATTTCTTCTGTCATGGAGTAAAAAAAATGTTTTAGAGGTTTATGAGAAGTGTTAACAACTGCATACTAGGCATTATTTTCCCCTTGTTAAGCAAGATAAATCATTATTGTACCAAGGCTTTTCAAAGACTGCACTAAGTGGCAAGTGCCAGCTTTTTGTTTATTTATTTACTTTGATAAACTAGTGATTTATTGGATGCAAAATCATTTGAAGGTTTGCATATTTATCCAGTAAGCATAAATCTCAAGGCCTGTGTTAGATTTCTGGCAGTGCAGTGAAACTCAGCCATGCCCACACACCTGCATGAAGTGGGTGTTTTTGTTCCTTGGATCATGTGGATTATCTCCACTGTAAACTATGCATTAATAAAAAGCAGAGCAGGCACTTACCATATTCCCTTTCGGAATTAAGAAATAAAAGGGAATTTGCATACTTGGCTGCCTCTGAGGAAACTTTTACAAAAGAAAGTTCAGAAGGAAAATGCCATGAGTATAATAACTAATAAAATAAGGAAAATCAATGTGCCATTTTAAGTGTAAATGTATCTTGGAAATACCAATGCAAAATGCTACTGAGTAGCTAAGGATGATGTCCATGTTCTAAGTGCCCTTTTGCTGGCCATTTGAAAAAAAATCAACAAAATCATCAAACCTAAAAATCCTTTTTTTGCAGTGAAATCCTATATAAGATATGACTTTTGATTAATCTTAGGCCTGAACATTTTTTTATTTACATGTAATAAGAAATGTCATGATAATCACTTTGATTTTTCCACCAATGCTGGCCTCAGGAAAGGAAAAAGAATGCCGAAACCCAGTTGTGCCTGACAACTATTTCATCATCAGTTATGGCAGCGCAATGCTGTGGCAAGGAGCCGTTTCATCGGGAGGTTAGGAGTGTGAGGAACCGGGGGTGCAGAGGGGAGGTATTCCCGGAGAAGGGTGGGCAGGAGGCTGGGATGCAGGATGGGGTGGGTTTGGTAAGTGAGGGCAATGCTGTACAGATCGAGCAGGAAAGATGCAGAAGGGAACGCTGCTCAGGCAGCGAGCAATGCTCTGCAGAAATCCACCTCGTGTCCACTAAGTTCCTTATTCCCTGTACGGACAGCTTGAAATCAGTGTGGCTGTTCACGGGGTGTGGCATGAAGATATTAAAACCTGGTCTTGGCTAATTGGAAATACCCTGAAGCTTTTGACCATTAAGTTCCATGGCACTGGGGGAAAGTGGAACGCAGTCCTATTCCGTTGGCTATATTTGATTCCTTACTCATTTTGTAGTAGCGTATACTCCTGGTATAGAACAGACAAATATTTATTTTTGGTTATTCTTTTTTGTTATTATATTTTTCAAAAGTATTTTCTGTTTTGATACCAAAACTGTCACAGTAGTATATATTAGTGTCACCTAGTTTCAAGGAAACACGTATACATTACCACAGGAC
Source organism: Aramus guarauna (assembly GCA_013400195.1). Taxonomy (NCBI): domain Eukaryota; kingdom Metazoa; phylum Chordata; class Aves; order Gruiformes; family Aramidae; genus Aramus; species Aramus guarauna. The sequence continues at coordinate 367,467 of VXBL01007355.1, read as the reverse complement.
TAATCATATGATTCAGAAGCCCTTCAGTGCTTTGTGGCTGTAGGCTTACATTACCTTGCTCTTACAGGAGGATTGTGGCTGCTGTTTTTTGTTAATTTGTTTTGTGCAATATCTCTTACTTTTCTTAAGGCAATATGCAACTACGGTGGATAGGCATGGGACTACTATCTTCCCTTTGTGTCTTCATTTTTTAGGTGTGCTCACACTGTAAAATATCGTGTGACTTCAGAAAGGTAAAAATGAAAGGATGGGTTGAAAAATAGAGGCTACATATATGTCTTATACTTTAAACTTGTATCTTTCATGCACAGCCAAAAATTAGATGATAGTATATAATTTTTTCCTCTTTCGGTTTGTATTTGAACACTTATTTTAAAAAATAAAGTCACAACTAATCATGTGCACACCTTTGTGCATATACCCTTTCCTTGAAGCAGAATTATTAGGCAGATTATTGTACTACTGTTTTGTTAAAAAAAAACCTTGCCTTTTTTTTTTCCAGGTTTTTTTTGGAGGTTGGTCAGGGTAAATACCATCTCTTCTCACAGTGTTTGGCTGTTCACTCTCATCTGATTTAGCTCGACGAGTGTTCGTGCCAATTTACGCCTGGGCCAACTTTGCAAGGCAAAGTGCTAATTGAAAGAAGCCACCATTGCCCAGGGCTATCAGTTTTGTGGCTAGGACAGCTGATTTTACTGACAACATTATCAGCCGATGTTTCCAACCCAGATGATGAAAATGGGAAGATTTGAACTGGGTCATCATTCTGATACAATTAAAATGAAAATGCTTGTTGCGTTGCCAGGGTTTAATAATCTGCCAGTGGCCACCGCAACTTCTAGCATGGAGCGTATCTGTGTCAGATTTAATTCAGATAATCGCAGGTCAGCTCAAACACTACAATTGTAATTTTTATCTCTTTTTGTAATAGAGCTCATTTAGGCACATGGGCTCATTGACACTAAGCTCTTGCGCAAGAACTCAGAAAGGCAGAAAAGGTTCCTGGATTACTTCATAATTGTGAAGGCCTTGTTCAGCTTTTAAAAGAACAGTTTACAAAAGCTCCTCAAAGTGAAAGCCTGGAGGTATCCCAACCCCACACAGCGAAGGTGCCAGTCAGTCACTGGGGTGGGTCACAGAGGTTACCGGAGATAAAGGAATTTTGCAAACCTTGCATAGAAGCTGCATGACTCAACACACTGAGGGGGGAATGCACTCAGTCTGCTGAGCAATTTAATGTCCTGGAGTAATGAAATGATAAGTCTGTTTCACACAGTGGGCCTGTCAAAAAACAATAATAATGACAATGGGATTCCCTTAGGAGAACTCTGGAAAGTTTTACTTGAAAGATTTAAAATCTTTAATTTTTCTGATACAGAGTCATAATTAAGTCCAATAAGCTCCTGTGGCATACGGTGAAATCAAGTTAAACACTAACATTCAGAAATATTGATTCAGCCATTTTTATCCATTGCACATGGCTGAAATAGATAACTACTGTTATCCCTGTGGAGAATTATGGTTTGCTGGAGAGGAAAAGACAACTTGGTCCAGGAAGTGTGTACTTAATTTTACCTCAACTTATGTTTCATTTATTTATTGGTTTAGCCTCAAATTAGATGGAAACAGAACCCTCAAATTAGACCTTATCATTCACTTGCAGCTACACTGAGCCGCACTAAAAATAATGTGTACACATGTATGTGCCACAGTATGTGCTTTCATGTCCATGCTCCTGTAATCTGCATATGCTTGCATTTAATTAAAACTCATTAAATTAATACTTGGGGAAAAAAAAGGAGGACAATATGTCAGAACTGCTCCTTTTCAGAACAATAGCCATTTATAAAAAGCTTGCAGAATATTTAAAAACAAGTAAAACCAGGTAGCCTATTACAATTTTTTACGTTATGCATTCACACTCTGCAGAAGGTCCGTACACTTAGTCTGTGATAGGTTGCAACACCTTTTTTCTAGTTAGAGCTCATTTTTGCAAGCTTTGCTCAGGTACAGCAGGATGAAGGATGGCTCTGGTTCTATCTAATGAACACTACTACAATTACGCCCTCAAAATATTGCTTTAAATTTAAGCAATAAGATGAAGTCTCTCTAAGTGTGAATAAAGGCATTTTATTATCACTGCTGATAGCATATAAGCTTTAGATAATTAATCAGCTCAGGTTTTTCTTGCATCACACACCGAGATTTCCTTTGATTAACCACAAATTTAGGGTAAGCTTGTCACTAGCACAGCAAATACATGAATAACAGCCATTTCATATTCAGCAGTAACTGGGCTTTATTATATTCAGTAATATCCAACACACAATGACTTGGAATGAAGCCATTTTTAGAATACAGCTTTGAAACTAGTTTCAGAAATCATGCATAATAAGGGAATGAAATACGGTTGCCATACAGGAGTAATGTTTGGACAGTTATATTGTAATTGTATGCTGCTTTTCCTGAAGTGAAATCCATATTTGAGTACCTGCAAATGCGAACCTAAGTTCCAAAATCTGCTGATTTTCTACCAAGAGTTCCTGTCTGCTTTTTATTCTGCTGGGCTCTAGTCTTATGCTAGAATATCTGATGTCACTGTAAAACAAAAGGAAGGTCATTCAAAAGCATATATATATTACCTTGTTAAGTTGAATTGCATTTCTCACTGAAAGATGAAGCTTTAAAGAAAACCCTCAACATTCCTGAGTTTCATAAAGGATTTTACAAACCATACTACCTCTATCCTGACTTTTAAGAATAAAGCGTCTTTATCACCTGACTTAGCAAATGAATTGGTTGATTACTCAATCATTTCTCTCTATACAAAACCCTTAACCTTTTACTTTGAAATATGCATTTCTGAGCACAGTGCTAACCTGTGGAAGGCCTGGTAAGAGATAAATATGATAATTCATTTAACCTTTACTTCAAATCCACTTATTTGTTCCAGGCACCAATCATGTGTAAAAGCTTAAAGATGAATGTACAACCTGCATTTGGATGTGTAGTTTGTGTGGTCAGGCGCATAAAGACATGGAGTACTCGTGTCCTGTAAGCCGATAAATCCCTGCAGAAGTTGGCAGCACAGACAAGGTGTGAAATAGCAGCCTTGCAGCTTGAATACTAGATCAATGAAGCCTTTTAAAGTTGGTTTAATATATCTGCTACTAGATTTTTACTGCCTGCGTTAAATGTTTGTTGTTTCAATAGTTATTAATCTGTGTGATTGGCTCATACAACTCAACATTTTTAGTTTTCTTCAGCTATAGCCTTGGTTTTTGTGTTCTATATCACAGAGATACCATGTCAAACTATGTTTTTCTAATCCTATTAGAGCTGAATCTGTTATGATATTAATTGGTGGAAAATAGTATTTAATAGTTATCCTATTATACAGTCTTTTCCTTTATCGCTGGTTTGTTTTGTATCTCTAGAGCTCAGATTTTCCTCTGGCTTTAATTCAGTACACTTGAAAATTCAGAGCCTCAACAAAGGCATGAATGGAAGAACGATATCCTCACTCCTCCTTCTTGGCTAACACAAAGAAAGTGTAGTATATCTCTCCTTTGTTTCTAGGTAAGGATTTAGAATGGCTTTTAAAATATCTCAGATTACTTTTCTCACATTGTTTACCCAATATGACCAATCATAGCAGGCTCTCTGCCAATCCTCTTGTTTAACTTATCAGCTTGCTTAGTTCTGTGGAATCTTTCTCATGCATTTTTTTCCCTTCACACAACACTCATCACAGGTGAAATTCATTTGTGGGTCTAAAGCCAGATCAAGGCTCATGTGATAAGTTTTGCTTAAATTTATAGCAATATTATGAGGGCTTAAATTCATTTTAAGGACCTGGCACGGTCTTCTGAACAGGTGTGAGTTTTAACTATTAAGATAAAGTTCTCTTCAGCTGGAAAACTTGCAGCTTTGGCTGTACTTTCAAACAATTTAAACTTTCAGTCTCCTTTATTTGCAGTGATTGAAGCCCATGGTAATGTGATGCTTAAGCTTCATTTGTATGGAAGACAATGTCTGTTTCAGAATCGTGTGGGGGACCAAATTATCCAGTAGTTTCAGTATGAGAGATACGATGAAAACATTTAGAAATTTCAGAAAAAATCAACTGACACCTGCGTGCTTGGTATTATCTACAGCTGAATTAACTGTGAGAAGCAGCTACCAAGAAAGTGATTATAATGATGATAGGAAAAAGAATGAGCTAATTTCACTGCTTGCCATCTTATTTTTGTAGATTAATAACTCCATACTAGATCCAGTTCAAATTAGATTACGAAAATACTTTTATTTCTTCCCCTTTTTTTACTTTAGAGAGGAAAGGAAAAGAACAAGACAACAAACTTACATAAGTCTAACTGATTGGGTTTTTTGTTTTGCTTTGTTTTGTTTGGTTTGGTTTGGTTTTTTGTTTGTTTGTTTGGGTTTTTTTACTTTCAGCCAAAAATCAGCTTCTCTGTTGGAAAACCAAGAATTTTCATAGCACATGTCAACATTTTCTGTTCTGTATCTCAGTCAAAAATTCAATAAGATTGATTTATAGATGACATGATATTTTTGATTTAATTCTGTATAGAGGGCCATGGTTTCTGATGAATTTAATTTCAGCTCTTTGCATGATGATAAAGTAAGGATATGTGCTGGAGACAAAGTCTTGTATTAGACTTTAAGCTGGAGGTAGAACTTTTCTTGTGGGCTACCCTCCTTCCCCTGCAATGCAAGGCCCATTACATTCATAAAGATCATGCTGGGTTTTATTCTTGGAAGTTCACTAAGAGGCATAAGAGAAAAAAAAAGTCTTGGTGAACCTTGCATATCTCATGTTTTGAGGAAACCATTTGATCACACTCTATGATTTGCAGCTGGTGCAATGATGCCACAGCAGTTGTGCTGTCATCCTGGAGGCATTGAGGGCTAGTGATGTTGGGTGCAAATACAGATGGAGTCCGTGTGTCTTCTCGTCGGGCTCCATGTGAAAAGGAGTGCCACTAGAAGACAGATTCCCTGGCTATGGCTTTGTGGAACAGGCCCTCCTCCATGATGCGTCTTCTACTTATTCGTCTTGAGTACGTCTCCTTTCACTTTTAGTGACACAAATCTGCCATGAAGGTGTGCTGTATGTCCTGGTGTCTTGATGGGAATTGTGTGTCACACAGTGAAGTGTTTATCTGGTCGGACTTGTCCTTCGCTGAGGATGTGCAGTCTCACCTAGCTACAGGAGGCCAATACCTGAGGAATAAATTTGGTACTGGGGATCCCTGCTGACAAAGGTAGACTTTATGAAATGCTTCCTAACAGCAATGTGCCTGTGAAACAAAAGCAGCTATTAATTGAACACAGCTTTGTATTAATAGTAATAATAATAATAATACAGTAAAGAAAATAAAATTCAATACTAAGCAACAACTATTCCTGACAGAGACAACAGAATAAAAATGAAATTTAATTACAGGAAAAAAATCAGTGGTTTTGCTTCCATAATTTTTCTTCTTTGAACTGCTTCTCTCTTTCTCAGTGTTCCCTTCTATGATTTCATTTTGCCGCTAGTGAAAAATATTCTAGCCCAGATTACATTGGTTTATCACTTCTTTTTCAAGTGCTGTATTAAAACTTCTGATTCACCATCTATGATATCCAATACTTGATATATTAGACACTGTGACTACATTCACTGGTTTTGCCATGCTTCCTTCCTCTCTTAATATCTGTCTTCACAATTACTCAATCATTATCTTTTATATTATCCTGTTTCTCTTGTGCCTTATCTCTGTTTCACTCATCTTTTCCATCCCTGCAGCTGGCCTCCCTCTCCTGTCACCTCTTTGGAGTCTAAAACCAGCCATGTGTCATCAAAGAAATATCTCATATGCATTGATTTTTTTCTAAGTGCATCTGCTTGTCTCTTTAGTTCTGCTACTTGATCTTTCAGTACCATGAATGATAACATTTGTAAATGTTCAGTTTTGCTTCACCATTTCATCCCTTCATAGGCAAAAAAAAGTCTTATTGCATACCTGAAAATCTGTCACCACTTGAAAAATCCTCAGTATATTACACAATTGCTAATGAAAATTTATTATGCCCACATTAAAAGCTAACTTTAAGAAGAGGTTGTACACCATGTCTACAGAAACTGGCAATTTCTTATTCTAAGACTACCTCTGCTGAAGTTAGAGCAATTTGCTCTGCTGAGGAGGAGAAATTAGCTCGGACTGCTGCCACTGGAGTTGTAATGATGTCTGAGCTAACTAGGTTAAGTTAGTCCAGATAGCTCTGTCCTTTGGGGAACTCACTTCTGAGCAGCCATATCCTAGGAATAGTGAGATAATTAGGAAGCAGTTTCAGATAACTGATGGCAGAACTTCACTTTTTTAAGGTATTACTCTATATGCTAGAAAATTGAGATTTTTTGGATTGGTGGTTTCAAATGCCTCGTCTCCATTCTCTAAAAATCAAGCCTTTTAAACTCAGGATGGTTACACGATGTCAGGGCAATCAAAATCATACATCACTGTTAAACACAGTGGTAGTGCAAGTGTTCTAAAGGACGTGTTTGGAATTACATTACCTCCTGATTAACAGTGGCTTTTCTGACTTCCTTCACTGTGAGGATGACAAAAACATTTCTATCTTCTTGGATATTTTGCAAATCCCTTTGGGTAGCCAAACCTTAATAGCAACTTAATTTTCAACTTCTGGTCATGAAATTCTTTTCTGGTTATTGTATTTGGGAGGGTGGGAAATTTTTTTTTTGCTTTACATCTCAGAAAGCCTAATGGAGTGTTCAAGGAATCTCTAGAGATATAAATCTGGATCTTCAACACCTCTTACTTTTGTCTCTTCCAGACTTCTATTGAATATTTGAAATAATGATCAGTGAACGCTTAAAGTAAATGGATATCGTTGTATCACTCTGTACCATATTAATCAATGATGTTACTTTAAGCTCTGTTTCACAGCTATTAAACAATGAGTTTCTGGTGGGTGAGACAGAATTTTCATAAACAGCATATGGAGCTGACTGCGAACCAGATTTACCTTTTACTTTTTTTAAAAAATAATTAACCTGACTCTGCCACTTTTAGGTGAAGTTGGTTATCTCCATGAGACCCTTCTGGAACAAACAATAGGATACCCTTCTTACTGAACAGGATACCCTTCTGGCTGGTTTTCTTTTAGTTTGTTTCTCCTTTTTCCTCATAGCAGGATTTTTTTCTCCTTAAACATCACACTTAAGGTTGTATTTTTACCTTTGTTTAAAAATAAACAAAAAGAAAAAAGAATAAGCTATGGAGAAGATCTGCTCAGACTATTTGGAAAGCACATATTTGAGGGTTTTCATCTGTATCCTGCCATTAAAGGAACAGCAGAGGTGAAAAGAAGGGGAGCGCAATCATTGACCCTGTGGAGCCTGAGGAGACAAAGGTAAATTCCGGGCCCTCTGCAGTGTGGCGGAGAGGTTTCTTTTCGGTGCAGGTAAGACTTCAGTAGAAATACCAGAAATCCTCTTCTGGCAGTATCTGTCAGTAGCTAAATCTCCGCTCTGAGGTGTTGCAGAGATGGGGAAGATGAGACAGGTCAGCAGCATTGGCTGCTGTGGAAGCGGTCCCTCAGGCCACCGCTGGTGAGGGTCACCTGAACAGCGAGGTGCTCCAGTTGCCTGAGACACACACCAGCTCTTGCCCTGAGAGCCACGTGTGGTAGGGAGATGTGGGCAACTCTTGATTTTTTGCAGTGACAAAATGTTGCAGAAGTCATGCAGGTCTGTGTTAACTGAAGCACATCTTTTTCAGTGCAAACTCCAACAGGAATAACTAAAACCTACCAAGGTTTTTCCACAGGAAACCAGCACAGAAGGGCCACTAAACTAAGGAGTAAAAGGGCTTGTAGACACTGTATACGTATATACTGTGAAGAGAAGTGCTTCCTTATTCCTCTTTCAGGGTGCTGTACCTCAAAAGGCAGAACAAAGAAACCTGGAAGAACAAAAATCCAGTCGCCCTGTATGGGAGCAGTGACCGTCTCTTCTGCTGCACGCTGTCACAGAAAATAGCAGCCTCTTGAAGAAGGGCAGAGTTCTTATGGATATAAAGGGGCAATCAAGAGCAAACAAAGGCATAACAAATTATAGCTGCCTCCACATCTTTTCATTATTCTTTTCCCCTCCTTTTACTTTTAGTGGGAGGTACTATACAGTCTATCAGATTTTAATGTGAAACATTTGTGCACATATTAAAATCTTGTGATTGCTACTTGCCCGACACTATTGGCTAATGATTTGGATGATGGTTATCTGCATATTCTGTACTCTAAAATTATAATAAAAACTCTGAATATTACATTTTGCTGTCGTTCTCCCTTCTCTCTGAGTAAATATATATTGAAATGAGGTAGAGTTCAAAAACATTACATTAGACTGTGATGGAATCAAGATGTAAGGACATCTGTCAGAAACAACCTCATGGCTAATATTTTCACAGTAAAGGTTCTCTTTATTTATATATAGAGTGAGAAAATGATTCTCATATACGATTTCCCCTTGTCTCAACTACAGGCTTTTCCTGAGGAAAGGCAGTTGGCTCAGATTTTAACCCTTTGTCCCCTTTCTTTGTTTTCTTTGGCTACTTGTACAGCAAAAATTATTATTTTTTAAATTAGAGCCAATTATGTTACTGGCTGCACATGTCTGACAGACCATCAAAATTTAATTGCCACAAAAATTGCTTGCAAAAAATCAAAGTTACCTACATAGGCTGCAAGATAAAGACACACTCTGATTCTGCAAGCCTGTTTGATAACAACAGGTTACAAAATAGAGAAAATCCAAGGAAACTGGAGATGATAATTATTTATTATTGGTGCACTAGCACCAGCATTCTTGTAAATCCTCCTTCACAGATTAAAACAAGAATGTCAGCTCTAACGATCTTACAATTTAATAGGAATCTGATTTATTTATGATTTGTTCTTCCCAGAACCAATGCTTACATACGAAACTAAGCTATATATAAACCTATGAAAATACAGAACACATTAAAAAAAAAAAAAAGATTAGAATCTATCTGTGCAAGAGAACTATGCAGTATGAAGTATGTTTATTATGCGAGTTTACTGGCAAGTGGTTTATATATTTGACAATGTCTTTGAATGAATAGAATTATTAGATAACTTAATGTAAATGTTTCCAGCTCCTTTTATCAACACTATCAGAATTAGAATGGTATCATGGGGACTGGCTAAAAAAATAAAATGAATGATAAACATGAACTTATTTAGTCATAAGAATATTTTCCAGCTTTTCAGCTGATAAAATAATTGAGCCTGGAAAGTAGATAAAACAATCAAATAATATAAATATTCTCTCCCTACCTCACATATGTGAAGAATTAAAAGCCTATGATTAAAAATATATTCAAAAATACCTACAGAAGTCTCTTGTTTTAGCACAAAAACTGGCAAGAGTCAACTCGTCGTTTTACAGATAAATTGCTTTTGTTGTTATTTCACTCTTGCAAAAGAAAGATTAGTGGTTGATTGCAGTGGAATTCTGACACCTGTGAAGCCCATTTTGTTTATTAGCTAAAGTAGGTCATAGCTTCAGCCTTAAACTTTGCTGGTGCGGATTATGTTCTTTTTAGCTTTAACCTGCCTTGACTCAATCAGTCTTTGATGTGTTGGATGGCCATGAATAGAAAGAATGAGATATGCCATTGAAAACAAGAGGAAACGACATTACTGCAGTACATGAGCCTGTTTGGGGCTGGATCCAACATCCTCTGAGCTTAATGGCAAAGTTCCTCCTGATGCCAGTGGAGCAGGAAACATAAGGGGAATAGACATAACAATTAGTTTTGCTTGCTTTTCACACAGAATACTACCCATAACAGGGAAGGGCACCTCTGTGAAAATAGAGAAACTTGTATAGACAAAAAATCATCCATAAAATAAACTATATTCACTGAAAGTAGCTTAACCCTCATGGGACATTTTGTGACTAATTTTATTTCAGGTAAAGAAAATAAAGCTTGTGAGTTACTGGTTGCAGACTATATGAAGCAGTAGCATGAAGCAGTAGATCTTCAGACTTTGACCTGCATTTGGAAGGAGCAATGGTGGGATGTATTTCTTAATTTAGGTGTTCCTGCTGCCTCTGAATCCCCAGTACGAGAGTCTGTGCTTGACCTCCTGTATGAGTGCATGTGTACGTGTGCATGTGTCTGCACCCAGGGATACAAGAAAGCAAAACAGACGAGTAATTCCTATCAGACTGGCAGGAAAATCTGAAGTATGGGGAGATAATTGAAGTAAACAGTAGACGGCTGAGCTTGGAAGACTGAAATGCTGATATTACATGTTATGTAGGGAAATGAAGGCTCTTCAGGACTGTCTTAGTTCATCTCAGTTGAGGAAACAAGAAAACTAAATGCTTTCTTGAATTGGAAGTTCATACAAGAAAGGACCCAGGCAAGTATTTACATCCCCTTGATTGTATCTACAGCTTAGTTAGAGGTGTTCTTCCCTTTGAAGGAAACCCAGGCATGTGAGCAGGGAAGGTGTGCTGACACACACATCAATAGGTCCCCCAGTTTGGGTGGTCAAGAGACCCTCTCTGTAGGGTGCACCATGGAGAGTGACAGTCCTGTAGTTAGGGGTTGGTGGCCACCTGAGACTAGGGATCACACTTCAGATCACACCTGCCCCAGAACAGCCATTATTGACTGCTAAACGCAGCAACACTTTCTTCAGTGACGTCCTTCACAAATGAGATGGAGGACTTGCTTACTGTCCTTTCTACTGCAAAATGGAAGGAGATGCTCAAAAATGAAGCACTATTAAACAAACCCCCACACACTTCCACCTCAAACTTAAAAGAAACGTCCTGCTTTTCCAAAAATATGTCATAATTTCAGTTCAATACTCAGCTAAAAAAAAGTCCAGAACCTATAGAAATGTAGAGTCAAAGAGGCTGTTGAGAGATTTTTCTATTTTAGCTCTGAAACTGACCCCACTGAAAGAAGTATTGTAATTACAGCTAATGGACATGGAACATTCTTTTTTTCTGTAAACGGATCTCCCAGGAGATTTTCCTATATTACCAGCTAGTGGACATAATTATATAATTCAGTAGGGAGACCAAGGATGTGAATATCTTACCTTTAAAAAATAATAATAATAATAAAAATATTCAGTTCTATGCCCCTGAGTTTGCAGCTGGATTTCAAAAACAGTTTAAATCTGGTGTCAACATTAGAATTTCAGCCATGAAATCAAATTCTTTTGCTGACTTGTTTCAATTAGTTTACAAAGGTAAACTTGTGTTTCCAGTGAAACTTTTCTGGCAGATAACTATAGAAATGTTAGAGCTGGTCGAGTAGTAGTGATTTTTTAAATAAAGTACTGGGTTTTTTTAACTTTTGGTTGAAAAAGAAAAGACTATATTGTTTTGTTTTCAGGAGCCATAAACCTGAACATCAGTTGATTAAAGCAAAAATACTTCTAGAAGTGCATGATCAGCTTTCATATGTTTAGTGAAAAAGTGAGTAATTTTAGAGAAAATAAATATTCTGCCACATAACAGCCCTAAAATATCCAAGAAAGGAATTGAAAAAATAACATTCGTGGTTTGCAGTGATCATCCATATGGGCATTCAAAGAACATATATCAACTCATACCTTTTTATCCCTTTAGACTTTGTAAGAACAGGATCACTGTTGCTTGAATTTGTGATTTGTATGAGCATCTCTTTGAACTTTGTATCAAAAAGTCATCTTTAAGGATGCAAATGCTAGTAAGGTTAATATTTTGGACCAATGTACCTTTACAGTCTCCTATGGAGGCAGAATGTCTACAGTATCATATGTGCAGCAGAGCATGGCATCACAAGCTACTAACATACAGGCAAAACTTTCAGAGAAAGACACTCCTCATTGACTAGCTGTTCTAACAAAAGAGAATCAAATTACAGGAGCCAGCAGACCTTGTGCTTGGGGAAATAGGTAGATCATCATTTGTGCTTTGGCAGAAATTTAGCTTTATAGTATAGAAATTTATGGTTGCATACACTCTAAGGGTTTTACAGCATCTTCTGAAGTATCCGGCTTTGACTATTGTTAAATACAGGGAAAAAAACTGTATGAAAATGATTAATGTAAGTCCTTCTGATCCTTAAAAAAAAATAATCCTGCATTGTACTATGTAGCTACTGAGACCATTATAATATGTATAGCACAATCCATCCATTCAGTGAGACATACTTAAGCTTACTGTAAAGTTATATTAATTAACAAATGTTGTGAGGGTTGAGTGGCAAGAACTTTTTTCTACTGAATAGGACTTTTGTTCTCAGATTATTTTGTTGTGCTCTTGATAAAACATAGCTTTCTAAAAAATTGCTGGTAGTTCAGCCTCTGTGGTGTTGTAATTTATTGCTTTTTTTAATATATATTTAAAGTTAAAACCTATAACATGCCATTTATGCTTTTGTTCTGAAGAATGTTGTGGTCAAAAATAATTTTTCTTTGTCAGACAGTATAATTTAATGTTACCAGCTTATCTGTTGTATTTGTGAACATCCATGTAAATTACATGCTGGTTGGATGGATGTACAGTAACCCAAGGAAAAAGCAGCTTGTAGACATGGCAAAATGAAACTCTGTATACAATATCCTGAATAACTCCCTCTCATTCACACAGCACTGATCTGATTACAGTTGTATCTTCTTCTCCATTTAATTTAGGAACAACTGTATGGGATTAGGTCAAGTGTACCTGATAACCTACTACATCCAGATGAGAGAAAAAAGCTCGAGAGAACAAAAACATTAAGGAAAGATGCACACAATCTAAGAATAATTGTCTTGAGTGCCAAACCTTTGACCAGAACACTAATGTGTCCAGTAAGATTGGCTTGCCTTCCAGTTATTGTGATGGTGTCACAGCACAACAATCCCTGTTCATTTCAGATTGATCCCATATTATTTGTATACAATATATCAATCATTTAATAAATCTGCTTTAGGAAGCTATTTGCAATTTTGTATCTCATGGAGGTATGACATCAGATTTCATGGTCTTATCCTATTTTACGACGTGCTCCCCAGTTGCTGTAGCAATGCTGTTGCTATGGATTACACAGTGGGAGTCGGTAGGGTCAGCAAAGATCAGAGCCCCGCCATTCTTCATTCAAAGGCAATTGTCCCTGAAAAATGTGACTTACTTCAATATTTAAGGCCTGGGTGCTGATATTAAACCAGAGTGATACTTCTGTTAAAAACCCATAATTAACCTTGTCTTCAACTCTAGGTCACACATTAATAGCAATTTCATAAAGTGGACATTCCTCTGTCTTTCATTCTTGAAAGCCTAGACAGGTTTTAAATAATATGTCTCTTGGAAAAATACATGGGTAATCGTTGCAATTTATTTTATGTCATTATCTAAGCCCTTGAGACCTCACATTCCCAGCTCCTCTCCCTGAGGTAATTGCATACATCTTGGGAATGTGTGAAATGGTGTTAATATTCAGTGCACCATGCCTTTTCAGAGGATCTGCAGCCTACAATGGTACACTGTCTAGATGTTTCTCTATGGAAACTATTTTTGGGCAAGTGTAATATGAAGCAGTTCTTTACAGAACCAGGGTCCCAGGATGTTTAATGATTTCCGGGATCCCAATAAAGTTTTTAATGGTTTCAGTTGTAAAGGCATACTCTGCAATTTCATGATACAACTAACACCAGCTGATACATTCCATTAATGTTTTTTGCTTTCCTCAAACAAGTATCAGCACTACCATTTCTATCTGTAAGTCATTCTAATGACTGATTAATAATATTTATGCCTTCTCTGAATTTTCTGGGAGAGCAATTTGCTTATAGAAAGACTGTTTCAGATTCAAAGCTTTAGGATGCAATTACTAAACTCTTTACACTCTTGTGTCTTGTATTGTCATTACCTTGTACAAACTGCATTCAAAAATGCACTTAAGGGCAAGGCAATGAACAATCAAGTTCCAGGTGCTTAAAAGTTTTAGAATTGAATTTATTTCATGCAGAATTTAACTTGAAAAGTAGTACCAGTGACCTAATTTCCTGCTTACTTCACAGTATCAGCTGTAACTACATAAGATATAACAACTTCTTGAAAAAGGTAGAATAAACATTGTTTTCACAGTATTTTTTTTTGTTGCTCCTTGATTAAAGTCCCTGATAAAGAATACATTCCCATCTCTTAAAGACACAGCAGTTAATGACATTTCTTTCTAAAGCAGTTAATTTCACAAACTTACTTTGTAAGTTAGCCTTGAGCAGCCCTGTGAAACCTTCAGGTACACCCATTTAACAGAGAAGACAGCTGACACATGTCATGCACACAATTTTAAAAAAAAGTAATCTACTTTTCTAGTAATCAAATACATACTCTGCACAAGCAAAGTTGTACTTTCACACTTTTGTTTGGTCAAGTTGACTTTTTTCCACAAACAACACCTAATACAGTCTTTAAGAGCAAACCTATTCTCCTGTCTTCCATAGATCCCGAGCAGTTACCTGAACTTCGGTGACTTGCTGCAAAACCCCACAAAAGAGCACAGAGCACTCAAGATTCATCTCACCCATCAGCTGTGAGGAAGTGAGGAATCTAGTTTAAGTTTGCTATTTAAAAACTCTCTACAGCAATGGAGAGAGGTATGTCATTTGTTCTGTCCTGACAAGGTGTTTCGGATGGATAGGTTTTGGATGGGAACTCCCAGTGGTATTGCCACCTGTACTCCAAATTGCTATGTAATTTGCTGAGGAAGAAAATTTTATTCAGCATATGTTCATGGTGTAATCCAATCCCCATAGGCTGAAATCTTGCTGTAGGTTCCAGTGGGGATCTCCTTCTTTTGAGCAGTCCCATATATTCTGCTTTATTCTAGACTGGATATTGGGAAAAAATTCTTCACTGAAAGGGCTATTAAGCACTGGAACAGGCTGCCAAGGGAAGTGGTTGAGTCACCATCCCTGGATGTATTTCAAAGATGTGTAGATGTGGTTCTTAGGGACATGGTTTAGTGGTGGGCTTGGCAGTGCTGGGTTAACGGTTGGACTTTGTGATCTTAAAGGTCTTTTCCAACCAAAATAATTCTATGATTCTATCATTCTGTTCTCCCTTTCTTTTACCTTACCTGATTATTTTAGTTATCTTAAATGCTATGCTGTGAGTGTTTTCAAACGCTTTTTGTTATGTCTGAAAAGACACAACATGCTTTCTTCTGAAAAGGTAACGATAGTACATGATGGTAAATTCTGTAAATATTAATCAGAAGTGTGGCTCCTGTGAGGTCTGAATTGCTATTCAAGCAATAGCTGCCCATGACAAGTTAAAGAAAGCACACTATTTGTTACTCTGATGACATTAGCTATGCAGATGAAACATGAAAAATAATTACTTTCTCTGGCTACTATTTTTACTCTAATTCAATTTAAAAGGGATAAGATATCAGTGATGTGACATGGTCAATTCAGAAATCATATGAAGAATATGACTGATGTTGGAAAATGTAAGGATTCAACACTTGTTTGGTTATCAGAAACATTGATTTCTAAACAGCCAATTACTTTCTTAGGTAATTCATACTCAGAAACTCAAATGTAATTTCAAAAAATGTAAATTGTTCCAACATCACACAGTGAAATGAAAGTTGATATAACTGAGGGACTTGTTAATGTCATAACATCACACAAACTAATGCACATGGGAAAACAAATTGTTACACATTTTCTTTGACTCTGAACTTGGATCCAAACTTCAGTCATACGTCAACTCATCTTTTCCAATTAGCAACACTGTTTGGAATGACTTTCCTTTTTTTCATGTAATCATTTTTAATGAACCTTCTGATCAAATACACCTCATTATCTTTCATGAAGAACTGAGACAGTCAAGCTGATTACTTAAAACAGTTAAAACTGTTTTACATTAATTTAGCTTTGATGGGGTAAAAAAAAAAAAAGTGAAGGAAAATAGAAATATTTACTTTGTTAAATTCTTAAAGACCTTTATAAGCATATTCAAGTCAGTTTATCTTTTGACCATAGGTCAAATAATATTTTTTGTCTTCAGTTTGTAACTTGTAAAAGGTAATTTTTAAAAGTGATGTATGTAAATACAATAAATGAGGGGTTTTTTTTCATTCTATTTTCCTGTCATATCCAAACAGGAAGCTATTTAGAAGTGTATAGAGAAAACCAGAAGCCAAAGTAAAAAGTCTATTACTATTTGATACAATAGTGTTATCATGTCTAAATCCTTCTACTGTATTTCTTTTTCAGCCAAGACTTCTTTTTGTTTGGTTTGGTTTTCTTGGCTTTGTAGCAGCCAGCTAGGGTAATTACTGATCTTTCTATTTGGCAAATTTCACCTGTAACTCCAAATTAAAATATACCATTGTAATTAGATTTTAAACACATTTCTTCTAAAAGGGTGAAATGGCTGGTTCTTACTAGATAAATCATCACAGTGCTGTTATAATCAGTTTAACCCCTCCTGAATCTTTGTAGTTTTTTAGAGGAATATTTTGCAAGTACAATTCACTGAAATCAATGGGGTTACCCTAGGTGGAAGAGTAATTCAGAATAAGTAGGCATAGCAGTATTTAGCCCTGTGAAATGTGTATTATAAATAGGATCTAATTTTTTTCTTTTTTCTTTTTTCTTTTTTTTTTTTGTGTGTGTTGTCGTCCCGTCCCCATCCCCCGTCCCCATTTTCCCCATCTCTGTTGTAGTTATCTCTGTTTAATTAGAAATAATATAAAATTGAGTCACAGCTTTCCTTTCACCATACAGGTCACTTGATACCATCCTCCCTCTTTCTGTGTCAAGGGAAGCTGAATGGCATTTCCTGAATGACATTTCAATAGAAACCTACAAATACAGTTTAACAAAGAGATCAAGGGATACTGTAAGGATGAGGCATATTCCTTTTTCTTTTTCTTTTTCTTTTTTTTTTTTTGAAGGTGTGAATAGCCCCACTAATTACACACCTACACACTCACACACAGGTTTTTTTCCTCACCGTCTCTGCCTCACTCTTCCCTCCATCCAGCCCCTCTGTACTGCGGGGGTTTGAAGCCCGTGCAGGCACGAAGCAGGTACACTGCCTATTCCCCGTGTCAACAAAGCGTGGGTCCCCGTCCTCTGCCAACTCACTGTTGAGTGAGATAAGCAGACCTCCTATTGCTGAATTATGATCTTTCTTTCAGGCTTATGCCCCCAGGATCTATAGCAATCCCTCTAACAGCTTGAAAAATGGAAGTGTTTTCAAAGACAAGCTTGCTGGTACTGTGACTGACAGACTAT
The DNA here is from genome assembly GCA_013400195.1 of Aramus guarauna. NCBI lineage: Eukaryota > Metazoa > Chordata > Aves > Gruiformes > Aramidae > Aramus > Aramus guarauna. Next base: position 350,109 of record VXBL01007355.1, on the reverse strand, counting down.
GAAACCTTGTTGTTATTCACACCCTGAGAAAAGACCATTCGTTCGATTTCAGCTCGTCTTTTCATTGAATTGTTTCCCAAGCAGTTATTTAAGTGATGATAACAATTTTTTAATTGCAGGTTTAATTACAGGGAAAAGTCAATTATCTCATAGGTACAGCATTTTACATAACGAAGGAGCCAATTTAAAAACAACAACAACAGCAGCAACTAAATTATGGCGCTCTCAAATATTTAAGTTCTTGAAATTTCATAATGTGATTTTTTTCAAGTAATTTTGTTCAGTACAGCTACTAGAAATGTTTTGTTATATTTAAGATGTTCAGAAGTTGATGATAAAAGGAGCAGCAGCTTCTCAGAAAAAAATATTCTAGATGTGTTTAAATGATTTCTTAATAAATTTACTGATCTCTACTGCTGGATCGAATCTTCCACTGGTGTAAATCAAGCCAGCTGCAGTGAGGTCTGTGAAGGCCCTCTTATATCAGAGGGATGTTTGTCCATTTTTTTCAGGCTGTATGTCTCAGGTTGGGCAAAGTTTGTGAACAATAGGTGGGAGTCTTGAAATATTTGTTCAAAATAAAGTCACATTGACCCCTTGCATTAAAAATACAATACTTCACTGGAAATTTTGCCTAAAAAAAGGTTGAGCCCAAATTTTGTGCAATATTGGACCATAAGAATATTCAGTTACAGCTTTTGATGTTGGTCTCACAGGGAAAATCCCAGTCATTTTTCAAAATTTTTTCCAGATCACAACTACAATAGCTGTCTGTTTTTCAATACAGTAAATATTTATAAGGAAAACTGCCTGTCCGAAATAATATAACAGCTGTCTGCTCCAACATCCCCCTAGTGATTCCCTCTATTACTGTACTGCTGTTCCAGTCAATCACTCCAGTTTCTTGAATCAGCAAGGTCTTCAAAGTCTCTCATTCACACAGCCAGATATGGAGAAACCCGTTGAGTTCACAGCAGATCCAATCCTAAGAGAAAAGAAAGAAAGAATGATCTCCAAAGATGTTTAATGCTAACAGAATAGAAAAATGCCTTTAAAAGCAATATCAGCACAAGAGCTGTGTTAGGCAATGAGACACTGTTGGTGGGAACACAGGGACAGATTGAGCAAATGTGTATAATCTGTGTCTACCCAAACACGAGTATGACGGAAGCTTCTTCTTGCATGCAAACTGCAAATGCAAGTACAATCTTGCTATGGTGTTGATGGCAGTAATCCCTGATATTATATCATGTGATGGGTCTGAAGTTCGGCTGTGGCTTTCCTGTTGTAGGGCCAGTCGCACAACAAGGAATTTGGTACCACCGCCCAAGGCTGATGTAGTGGACACACTTCTCTTGCCTACCATGTCATAAGCCACGGGAAACGCTGGCAAAGTCTACACTGATGACACTTACCACACAAAAATGCCTGCACAATGAACTCACTATTAGACTCAGCTACTGCTCCTTTTGCAAGTTCAGCCTCCGGAATAGCCAAAGGCACTGCAGAGCAGATGGGAAGCTGGGTGCATGCTCAGGCATTGCTGGGCGTGCTCATGCAGCCCTTTCCAGGCTGAATGCAAAGCAGACCAACAGTGGGATATAGAGTATTCTGCGAGACCACTGGTGCAAGGTAGTGTTATGCCTTTGCATCTCCTCAGGGAGAAAGCTCTCAGCGCTTTTTCTTCACGCAGGCCCACAAAGGAGGGGTGTACATTGGTGCTTTCCAAGAATGGGCAAGATGGAACATTAAGTGTTCTTAAATTATAGTTCAGAGGTTCGCATTTAATATCAGTCTTTGAGTATAATAATATTATTCTTTCAAAAAGGAAGCAAGATGGAGTCTGAAAGGTCTGAGCATGCTATGTTATGAAGACTGAAAGCAAATATTCTTCGGTTTTCACATGGTTCTCTTTACAGGGCAAATATGCCCCTTCCAGCCATGCATTAAGCAACACGCTTAACAACCGTTACTTGTGGTTGTTCTTTCTCTCTCTCAAGAAGGAACTTATGTAGACAATGCTAGGGGTCATGAACAGTACATAGCCTGTGGCATGGGTTTTTTTTCAGTGAAAGCCACACAGTTGGTCACTCTTGGCTTTTGATAAGAGAAATTAAACACTCATTTTTTTACCACTGCTTGCTTTCTATTGCCATTGACTATGAGACAATGTAGGGCTCTTACTGTAAGCTACATCATGGTCAGAGGAGTAAGTAAGGTGTAAGTATGCCACTGATATACTGTATGAATCTTGAGTTGATTTTGAGACTTGAACAGAGATTACAGTACTCACAGAGATTACAGTAGCCATAGAAATGAGATTTTGGAAGGCCACCTCTCCCATTTTTGTGTAGTTAGCATGTTTGATGAGGTTGCCAGAGTTTGAGTGTCTAGGCAACAATGATGACATTTTGCCTACTAGAGATTTCAGGGCATATTGGATATCTTCTGAGGTTTTTTTTTTTAATTACTTTAGGGCTTCTCATACTCTCTCCAAGTTTTTTCAGTGAAGAAATGAACCTCAAGAAGGTCCTAAGGACTGGTAGTCCTATTTATATTGTATGTATTTGGACAAAATGCAAAAAACTGTCTTAAAGTATAACATTCTTTTCTTCAGAACATGTCTGAAACTTTTGACTGCCTTGGTAGTTCTGCCAGAGCTGATCGTAAAACATAGAAATATAGTCAAATAGAAAGAATGTAATTCCAAGTGTAACAGCTAAATCTGTCTAAATGTAGAATCTGAAAACAGTTTCTATATATATGCATGTGTATGGTGCTCCACTATTTTTGTCTGTGGAAATTCGCACAAGAAATTGTGTCAAATTAATATTCTAATAAATTCATGACTTGGAAGTACATATTGTACACAGTATTGTCTTTCCTTAGACTTAAGAGGTCAAATGTGAGGAATTTTACAAGTCTTTCAAAAGCTTCCCCTGATCCATTGAACTCAAAATAGATTAGTCTCAAGGGAAAGTCAACCTTCCAGACACTGCAATCACAGTGAATGATGGTAAGCTGGAGACATCTACTTAGTGGAAACCTATGGACCAATAGAGCTAACTGCATAATTCTCTTTTTCTTCCTCCCTACACCAGGGATTCTGTCACATGCTGCTGATCTACTCAATACCAACATCTCTGCCCAGTGCAAAAGACCAAAAAATGAGTAATAGGTGATAATTAGCATGTAGTGAGAAAATGTAAAATTATGTGTAATTGAAATTAGCCCTTCACTCACCAGAGAGACAGGCAACAGAACACTAGGAAGAGACATTTCACTCTGTTTCTGGAGGTACTCATCCAGATATTAATAAAACTGCTATGCAAAGCATTGAGAAGTCAACATCGTAACTTTCACAGGACAACTTGCTGAAGAAAATAATTATATGCAAAACGTATTCCTCTATACAGCCCTTTAAGCAGTGGGATTAAAAAGGCTAAGCACAAGAAAGCTCCAAATATAAGCAATTTCAGGGGATAAACATAATGTTAAGAACTCCAAAGCCCACCTATGCAATGACTAAGGCTTTGCAGACATGCTATTTTGTGCTATACTCCTTTCAGTTGTCAGAAAAGAAACACGGTTTGGAGCCTGAAGGAGCATGACCACTATTTGGAAGAGATGTTAAAATGGGCCAGAAACAACGTACGTAGGAAGCAACAGTGCTGGTTCAGTGAGCCGTAGCCTGTCCTTTCAGTCAGTGTTGGTATACGGAAACTCATTAGCATTATGTTTTTTGTTGAGGTGCAACATAGCGCTAATGAAAAATGGCAAAAGGGGGAGTGAAGGTGGTGTTATCTGGGGGGAATTCCCCCAACAGGAAACAGATTCTGAAAGGAGAACTCTCCTCACTGCAAACACTGGCTGTTGGAGAAACTTCTTAGATTATTGTGAGTGGATGTAATTTGGAGAGGTCATGAGAGTGCTAAAATTGTCCAGATGTCAAAACTAGACTTTGGTACTTTAGGTGAGCACAGAATGGACACAGAGGAATCTTTGTCACCTATTTCCCATTGTCGGTGCCTGGTATATCTTGGTCAAAGTTGAAACATGTAATTCACATGTATTTAGCTTAAAACAAGGTTTTAAAATAGGCATAGAAAATGGCTTCCCTGAACCGTTTCAAATGTGGCTCATTTCTGGGCCTTCTGTGTAATATTATTTTCATTTTACATCATGATATTTTTCACTTCTCTTTGTCTTCTCATAGGGAGGGTGCAGCATTTAGCACCATCTGAAGATTCTACAGTAGCAACTTGATCACCTCTTGCTGACAGATAACTCTCAAAAAACCCACTGTTTACATCTCCTTCATTTGTTATGGAACTGTATCCTGAAAGCATCTGAAGCAACTGGAAATTTATAAAATAAATACCAGAAGAAAGATTCTGGCTAATTTTTTGCAGCTACATATCACAAGAAAAATTGTACGATGAAGTAATTGTCCATTGAAGACTCTTGAACAAGCTTATGATGTAGAGCTACTGATTCTGGAATATAAATACTCACCTGTAGCAGCTACTAGTACAGAAATTCTGTTATGTCAGTGGCTGCTCATAAACCCTCATCACGGTTCAGCCTACTCCTCTCTCTCTTATGCAGTAGTCCTTTCCCACTGAATCCTAAAAATACCTTTTTAAAAATACAAAGATAAGCAATTTCCTGAGAAGTATTAGGGAGCTTCCATATCAATACACAGTCTAGTGAACTTAAATCCACAAAAAATTAGAAAACGTAAAGATTATTTGCTAGCATAACAGTCTCATGTTGCCTTCTCCAGAGGCCCATACCATTTCATGGACATTTCATGCATATCAAATGCTACAATGATCACCCATATCTTGGCTACTCAAGGTGCCCACCTTTCCCCACTGTATTTCTGGACTACCTCTTCTCAAAACAAGGCACTAATCTGCACACAAGAAACGAAGAAAGGGAATCAGAAGTAACATCCCTGTGTTTGGCTATTGATTTTTTGGGACTTGTGACAATACTAAGTTATTGGGGTTTTTATGACTGAAAGGCTTAACATATTGCCTTGCTTTTTATGATTTTGAGTGAGACATTTGTAGTCAGGAAGAAATCTAATTATGATGAATCCTCTGCAGCCCTGAAAATCAAGTGGGGGTGAAATGGCTGCCCAAACTGAAGACTGGGTTTGTGGTACTAATAGGGGTATGTGTTACAGACCCTGTGATGCTATCTTAAATCCACCAATGATTTCAGATCTTTCAGAAGCTGAGCTGTTTTCACCAGCATTTAAATGCAGATATTTAAGTTGGAGGTATAAGAGGCTGATGTTTGAACTGCAACTGAACCATCTATTTTCTCTTCCTTAAAATAATTTTTAAATAAAATCTTTAAATTATCCATTATCACCTTGAAGTATGCATTTAATGATAAATTTGTAATGCTACGTAACAATCTATTGTATAGTTTATATCTAACACGTTTTCTTTTTCCTCAGAGCAGCGACATATCTTCTCTAAATTGTCCCAACCTATTTTCTTCCACAACCTACATCTTATCAATCTTTGATCTGTAACAGTTTCTCACACCTCTGTTGCTTAATCAGAATCTGTCTGGATGAGGCAGTAGCATTGCTTCAAAGCTCTTTAATCATTGCATTGAATTAATGCAATTACATGCCTGATGCATTAGAAATCTCACCTCTGCTCTCCATACTTGCAGCTCCTTTTGAGTCCTTTGTAGCCTTTTTTTCACCACCCTGGAGTCAGGATTTCCAGCCTCCATAGGCTTATCTGTTAATGTTACTAAACAGAGCAGTACATAGAGAGATGTTTGCAGTAGAAAGAAGGAGGAGGAAGAATAAATAGCACACTAGCAAATAAAATAAGTGTTGCTTTATTTTCTTAACTAAATGGAGTCACTATAGGTATAATTGAAATGGGTTATGTATTCAGGAAGGAACTTTTACTGTTCCAATACCATACTCTCGAGGTTTGAAATCCAAGTGTTTAGTTATACATGTAAATTGCATAAAGTTATTGTTCCTTGCAATAATGAAACACTAAACCCCTTGCATTTCAAAGGGAAAAAGCTCCAAGGGAGTTGAAGGTAACTCAGAGAGAAATATTCACAAGAATAAAATTTAATATAAAGCTACAAAGAAATAACTTCCTTTTGTAAGCAAAGTGGATTCCGATAAGAGGCAGGTATAGTTTTTTCAGTATTCCTTCTGCCTGCGGGATGTGGTACCACTTTTCAACATATTCTCAGCAGAGTTGGATCAATACAACCTTAATGACATCAGTGGAATAGCAATAACAATTTATATTATCTGAGGATCTGTCCCTTCATATTTAATGCTTAACCTATTCAATTCTGTCCTCAATTTGTAATGGTTACTATTCCCAAAGAGAATTTCACCATTCTGCTATGATCCATGCTTGCTTTAACCTGTTTTAAACCAAAATACATGAAACACTGGCAGATATCTCTATAGAAAAAATATTTCAACCGTGTCACTCATAGACCAGTACTGACAAAGGGATTCTAATTAGAAATGCAACACTGATGCAAACCAGATGCAGAATGATATGGGCACTCTATCAGTGGGGCTTTAGCTGACATCCTGTTATAAGCTGATTGCCTGCTGATTTCCAAACTTCATCAGAACCACTTTTTTTTTTTTTTTTCATAAATTCTTTATTCTAACTTTAATTTTGAATAGCTAGGTAAAACTCAGATTAAAATTATTATCGCTATGGTATTTGATTATGGTTTAGTTTTAATGAAAAATGCTTTTTCAGTTCATGACATCAGTAATAAACATAACAACTTTGCTTTGGCTTTGTTCTGTGAACTTTGGTAAGGAAGACCTTTCAGTATTTTCAAGGGAATTTAATCAGGGACATTTTGGAGAAATTCAATGAGTAGCTGTTAAATAATGATATTTACAATTGGAGGTTTTTAATTAGAAACTGTTCCTTTTCTGGGTCCAGCTGTTTGGCCTAAGATGTGAGAAGGAGGATTTAGTAAACCATAGAAATGTGTGAGGAGGCTGAGAAGATGTATGGCTGGGGGACGACAAAGAGCAGTGGGATCAGGGTATTGAGAAGATGTAAACTGAGCATGAGGGAATTGACTTCAGTGGTGGATGTTGGTGTAGAAGAGGTTGCAGGCAGAGGGGAGACATCAACAAGGTCAGAGAGACAGAAGGTGGTGGCTGCGTGCGGTGGTTAGGGAGATGGGGAACTGAGGTAACAGGAAGAAAAAAGAAATGGAAAAATGTTCATTTCCCCCATGTATTCTAACCATATCCTGCATAAACTTAACTCCCACACTCAAAAAAGTCCTTTTTGCATGGCTACCATCCGCAGCACATGAGCTCTGGTTGGGTAGGGCTTGTGTAAAATATGCTGGGGTTTAACCTTTCTCCAGCAGACTTTATGATTAGCCCAGTTTAAACTGGTGTTCATTGAAACAAATCATAAGCAGAAACTGCTGCCAATAGGGAGTTTATGTTGAAAGTATGCTTCAGTGGAGTCCAGCCAACAAAATACCCTTTCCACACAAAAATTCATCACCTTTTGAAAACCCAAATGTTAGGGAATCTAGTAATGAATGGTTCAAGAGATGCAGCCAGTTCACAACTGAAATTTAATCCTTCCCTACTTTTTGCTACCCTACTCAACATATGCCCACCCATCCCAGCTTAAATGGTCCCAGAGTAAAGCTTGCAAAAAATGCATGCAAAGGTCAGAATAGCAAATTGCTATAAAAGGTCCACTGTGGGAATCAAGTATGACAGGTGATCAGTGTTAAGGAAACAAAGAATGTACTGTAAAGCCATTGCTCTCCCTCCCTGCCCCAAATGGCCTTGAAATGCTCTTGCTCAACAAGAAAATCTAATAATGTTCTGCCTTATTAATAAACACACCATTTTTATATTGCAATAGATTTTATTAGGACACTAGATTTGGCTTCCTCAGTGTTAGTACAGGCTGCATATCAAATTGCTCCATATTTTTTGCACATCCTGCAATGAAAAAGCAATGTTCAACCTCTTATTATAAGGGCAGGAGGAAGGCAGAGGATGGTGAAATTATCTTCTTTCATGTTACACATGTAGGTAAAGGGAGCTTTTCCAAATCTGTTCTCTTAGGGAGGATCTTCCAGATCCCCTAAGACTGAACATGTTTTATGATGTTCTTCTCTGGACAGAAATCAGACAAATCAGAGCAGACTATTTTTTTATTTTTTTTTAAAGTGAAAAGCAAATGCCTCTGGCCAGCAGTAATTGCATTTGCAGCTCCGAAGTTGCCTCTGGATCTGTCATGCATCTAACTAAATATCCTTTTTCTCAGTGAATCACAGGGTTTCTTTGTTTTCAGCTAGTTACAAATGTCTTGTGCAATGCCTGTCCTGGAAAGCTATGAAAAATACTTCATACGTTGTGAATAAGGATGGCAAATTTAAAGCTCATACAGCCAGGTGCAGACTGCCCACTTTATGCACCTCATTTAGGAAATGCAATCCATTTTTCTATTAATTGTTGCCAGGTGACTCTCTGTTTAGTCTGTACAGTCAATGGAGAGAAGGAGACACCTCATTTACACATCTTGACTTGCTCTTAATAGTGGACTCTACCCAATACAGCTGGTTTTGGAGGTCATACATAGATTTTGGATTCATTTCTTGGAGTCGTGAATCACAAAACTACAGAAAACCTTTCCTGTTTGGTTCCCAGTAATAACTTTAAACACTCAAGGAGACAGGATCCTGTGGCGATTCTGGCTGAAGCCTCCTGAGAGTTTGTCCTGTCCTGCTGTGGAAGAGGTTGCTCTTTCCTGAACGCAGAGGGGACCACACAACAGCTGCTTGGCCTCAGGAAAATCAAGTGATATCCTTATGCTTGAACAGTCATGGGAGCACTACAAAAATCAGTGATAGTTGCCCGAGATTTTGATTTCATGGGCCTCTAAGTCCCAAAAAGGAGAGGCAGAAATGATTCCACACCTCTAGGGGAAGAAGGTTTCCTGGAATGCATTGCTCGTCTGAGCGTGACTGTGGCTGTCCCTTCTGAACAGAGCAAAGGAATGAAACAACCTCTTAGTATCGAACACCAGCAGAAAAATGCCTTTTCTTTTCTTTGTCATTTTTTTTTAAACAAATGGATTCTCTAACCATGAATATCTGGAAAACAGGGTCTGGAAGTTCTCAAGATTTTCAGTCTTCTTAGGTAGACAAAAACATTCACTAAACAGTATCCACGCAGTGTCACCCAGTAGCATGTCATTGTCTTTTATGTGAAGAGTGATTTACGGTAATTACATACAGTTGTCAGGAGAAAGAAAATTTAAGATGGTTGATATAAATTTAACCCATTTTCTTATCTGATAAAGAAGTCACCTCTGTTGAATAAGATTCAGTCTTCAACACAAACAAACAGTTTTCATTTGTATAAAAAAGATATTTAATGATCTAGCATGCCAGTTCTTAAAATTCATGATAGAGCATTTGTCGACTGCTTGATATAAATGACAGATGTTTATATGTAATAGAGCAGTGGAACAAATTTTGTTAAGAAGGGTATGAACCAGATGTTCACAATATTGGCGTTTTGAGAGGAAAAACGTCTTTTTACATTGTCTATGACTCATGAGCCAAAAGAAAATGTGTTTATCACAGGAACTCACACTTGAGACCTTATCCTTTCAGCAGCAACATAAAAATGATAAAGTATCGGGCATAAGAAAGTATCTAAACAGCACTTACATTTTACGAATACTTGTGGGACCATGGTATGAAATCTTTCACACTTCCTTTATCTGCATTATTTCAGATTTAAATCTAAGCACAAAGGGTTTAAAAGCATTACTGCCTGTAACATCTGCTCAATTATTTTTAATCAATCATAATGAAATCTGAAGGATTTTGAGGAGTAAAAAATGATACAGTACTTTGATTTTTCTTCAACTTTATTATTGTGTGCAGAGTAACCAAAGCATTTTAAATTGCCTGTGTTCCTCTAAGTTATACTGCTTACTATGCAGAGAAAGGGTTAAAAGACTTCATTTTCCTTAGTTCTTGTGGTACTTCTGGCAAAGTTTTCCTCCTCTGTTAATCGAAATGTGTATGGTAATCCAGAAGCTGCAGATTTTACCCCAATTAACACTCAGAGTAGCTTGAAAAACAACAACCAAAACCACTTTAATTTCGACTTGCAGAATGTTGGATTTAATCCCCTGTTTTAGAGATTGAATTGAGGCCATAGAATAGGGAGAGGGTCCCTTGTTAAAATAGATTAATTCTTTGAAAGTATGCAAGAGGTGGATGGAATGGAAGAGAGTCCCCTTTGATAAACATTCAGCATTCAGTTCCTCATTAGTCTGCTAGGGTTATGCATTTTGAGAGTCAAATGAATGTTGTTGGGCTAGGGAGACTTATTAACAGATGTCCATGACAACCTCGAGACTGAGCATATTAGACCAAGGCCAGCAGTATATCTAAAAACCTTCAGAAAATTGGCTGTATTTTGTGATCTTTTCACAATATTCTCTATGTCTTCTCTACCCCTATTATGTACTGTCTTGCTTATGGTCACATTCCACACCAAAAATAGGATTTTAAGACCTCCGAGAATACTTACACTTTTTTTTTATTTGTTTGTTTGTTTTTTCAAAAACAGTGATATGAAAGCTGAAATTGTCTTCCAAGATACTTGACATAAACGGAAAACATTTGTGTGCGCACTTAGGACAGCTTTCACAGGTGCTTAAAGGAATCTTAATCTCAAAATAGTGGTAAGATATTCACATTTTTTGTTTCCTGTGTCTAAGGTTTAATAGATTTAAAAAAAAAAAAAGGAAAAAGAAAAAAAGAGGAATGTCTTGTTAATTGCAACATTATCTTTTTTTATATAACTAAACACATCCTTCCTAAGATATATGATGAATTCAGTAATTTGATGCTACCCTACAATGCTTAAGGAAAATCAGTGATGTAGAAGCCAAGACAGAGTGCAGGCCCCTTACAATGTCCTTTCCAATCTCCAGGAAACAAAAATGAACTATCAGTGATGGTGATAGTCCATGTGATGAAAAACAATAAAAGAACAAGTTATAGCTCAACACTGTTCATTCAAATATTTAAGGTCCTTATGAAAGTGTAAGAAATGGGAAGAACATATGATTTTCTTAGATCACTTTCACTGCATGAGGCATTGGCACTGCACTTCACTGGAGTGCAAAAATGCCAGCAAAGCTATAAGTCAGGTATTTGTAGTTTATTTTATTAGTACTAGGCTGAACCACAAAATAGATAAAACAGTTTTATGGCTTACATCTGGTTGAATAATAAAACATATGGCTCTAGAGTAAAGCATGTGCAGCTGTAATTTACTGTAAATATCCAACTCAAGATAGCTATGGAGATAAAAAAACTTACGGCATGCACTCAGGGTTTATCCCACTATCCATCACTACTTGAATATTTATGATACTCCGACATTTGTGGTTTATATGTTAATTAACCACTTTTTAGGAGTTTTCTTTAGGGCATTCTCTTCTATGTACAACAGATATGAGTTCACAGGGAGCAGACACTACCGGACTCGTTTTTTTCTCCTAATATATCTGTTTAGCAAGTCATTCATTACAGAGTGATTACAATAATGGATCCACCATTGATATTGTAGGACATTTTCCAATATAGACTAAAATGTGACATCTTTCTCATGTTGGGGTTTTTTTTGGTGGGTTTGGTGTTTTTGCTTTTTTTTTTTTTAAATTCTTTCCTTAATCATATTTTCTGTGAACATGGGCAGAGTTTCTTATCTTGTTTTTATTCTTTTGGGTAGCTCTGATAATAGCTGGAGATTGCATAAATTAAGTTTCTTTTGGGGAAATACATCTAAAAAGTGATATTCTGAGAATATTTTATGTCTTTTGCATTCATAAATCAAGGCAAATGAAGGAAAGCTTTTTAGACCCTTTTATAGAACAATCTGGAATTGGACTTATAGGTAGGGTTTTTTGTCAAACCCAAGTGTAAAAGTTTGGATTGATGTTTCTCTAATCATTTGATTGATTGGGGGTGGTGGTGGTGCCTGGACTGTTCCATCAGCTTGAGTTCTAGCCAGACTGCAAGATCAAACCTTAGTTCTGAATTTGACATCTTAGATTCAGAATTTATTTCTGTGACTTTGGACAGGGACCTATGTCACAACCAAAATTAGAGAGGACTTTATTCCTGCTTCCAATCTGGATGTGGCCAAGGGAATGAAACACCAGGGATGCTACAACTACTATGTAAGGATTGCAGTAAAATGTGGCACCAGATTTTGAAATTTGTGTTGACACTGATACGCTTTGATGCTAAAAGCTAGCCTGAACTCCAGTTAATGCTGAACCTAGAAGATTACTTTATTACTCCACATATTGTCAGATATGGTTTGTGTTCCTTACCACCTTACAGTCCAGACCCTGAGATAGTGGCCTGCTATTGTTGCATTGACTTCTAATAGGTATTTCTTGTTTCACTCTGAGAAAGTGAAAACAACCTTGCAAGTTCTCCTTTGCATGCTGAACATGTTCATTTTCTAACCATGCTTGTTTTGGAAAATATATCTGTCAGAAAAGGTACTGTGGCCCTAAAACCACCCAGAGGCCTTCAAAGTAAAGCTGGGTGGTTCATGGCAGATGGTATTCTCTGAAAGACAGGGCAAAGACCAAACCATTTACCTTCTTCCTAGAAAGACAGGAAAAGACAAGATCAGTGAACTCCCTGGTGCACTTTTCTCTGTTCACTATTCCCTCCCAAGGGCCTCTGTCAGACCTTTGCTGTGCACTTAAGTATCCTTTAAGATCATTGAATGATCCCCTTGAAGGATTTCTCCTATTGGAGAGTATTTCGTGCAAGCACGTGTCATACCTGAAGATACACACATAGATGGACATCCTCTCCTGCTCTTTCATCTAAAGGAAATGGTTTTCCTCATTTTCCATGCCCTTGGGTGAGAGATACTATGGCATTGAGTGAGGACTTGAGTACAACAGTTTCCACCTTTCCAGATGCAGTAGTGAGTAGTGAGATCTTCTGAAGGTTTCCTCACTGTAAAAGATTTCTTGTTGGGAACACAGTTCTGCCTATGGAAACTGAGCTTGCTGATCCATTAGTGAAATGTGAGTGTCAGAAGGAATGTCAGTGAGTGAAGTAGTGAAACTAATTGCAAGAGAAGGCTGGAGCAACTGAAAGATGAAACCCTGTATTTGTCCAAACAAGATTCCTGTAGTCACAACGAATCAGGCATGCAAATATCACCTCTTAGTCTGTCTGAAAAAGGGTTCAGGAAAATTCGATTTCTCCTGCAGAGGGGGGGGAAAAAAAAAAAAAAAAAAAAGAGAGAAAGAGAAATCAAAAGTCTCTATGAGACCTGGAGACATTGGGTCTACCATTGCAACTTATTTTTCCTTTTCCTGCTCTGCTAAATATTTGGCCCAAGATCTTTGTCCAATTAAAACCAATGTGGCTTTGATCCATACCTGAGGGATAATTCATTATATAGTGCTATCTTTTGGAGCTATCTTTGAAAAGCAGTTGCTGTTTTCAGGCAATGCACAATGTAGTACTGATTCTTTAAGTCAGACAAGGGGTAATATAAGAAATAAGTATTTCTAGAGGAATCCCATATGCATAAACAAGGACTAGTTTTCTGCCTGTTTTGAAGGACATTTAATGATATTGTCTGTGAAGTCTAACCAATTTGTGTCCTAGCTATTTCACGTATCAATTTTCCTCTTCTGTTACTCTAAGGAGTTTGCAACATCCTACATTTTAGATGGACTGTGATCTAGCCGAGGCTACACTTACACTTGGCTCCAGTGAGTTGCAAGAAGCTGTGTAAGAAATGCTTCATTTAGCTTTAGATTCTCCTATGGATTGATGCATTGCTTGGGGTTAGCAAAGGGGCTGATGTTGTTGCTATGCAGGAAGTTTTTGTTGCCTTGTGTCTAAGTCCCAGTGCAAATATTTTTCTCTTTCAAAATTGATTGGTTTTGATTTGGTGAGGTATCTGACCAGAGAAGTGATGGCACATTTCAGGGTTTATGACATTACTATTGCTATTTTTCTTAAGCAGCTGGGGGGAGCAAGAGAGCCGGATTCTCCACCTGGCCCCATATTAGAATTCTCACCCCAATCATTTGCTATAAAGGAAAATAAGGAAATCGAGAGGATGAAAATTAATCAAACAAAGAAGAAAGACTTAAAAAAAATCACTGAGAGAGGCTTATCTTAAAGCAATTTCACGAGAAAATAAGATCAAAACCAAAGCAAATTGCATGCAACCTACGAACCCAGAAAAGCAACAATTACACAACAAGAGACTACACAAAAGACTATGCCCTATCATTAACTCTTCTTACTCAGCTACATACTCAGTCACTAATTATGACACAGTTGTGGACAGAAAACAGATTGATCAATGCAGAATCTCTTGGAAGACAAAGGGGGGGAAAAAAGCAAACCCAAAACAAAACAGTTAAAAAAAAAAACCTTATCAATAAAATTTCTGCCAAGCTACAGAGACAAATGAAATGCAAATTTAACAAATTAACCATATGATTAACACACAGTGGGATTACTTCAGGCATTTTGCTTTGCTTCTTGCCAGGATGTAATCCTACTGAGAGTTATTCCTGCCTCAACATTTCCACAGTTCTATCATAAAAAAGGATTCAATGATGTTATAGAATCTGCAGCCCCCTACTTTCAAAGCTGTAGTTTGAAACAAATCTGTGTTTTAAACATTGAGGCACTTTTAATACTACTTGTTATATACCTTAAAGGGGAGAAGAAAAAAATAGGCAGTCTTCTGGAGCTGATTGTGGGCTTGAATTTGACATCACTTTCATTCTGTTCCTTTTGAAAACTGTCTTTGAGTCAGTGTTCGGCTCAGCCTCCTTAGAATGATAAAAGCCTCCCATCAGCATTGATGGGGCTGTAGGTTGGGATGCCAAAGCTTAAACGATGTAAAATGAAGGGTATATAACCAAAGTGTATACAGAATCCAGAATTAAAACAAAATTTCCCTCCTTGATGCATGCAGTTGTGCCCAGTATTAAATAATCCAACTCTTGAGTCATTGAATTTGTGAAAGGAAGGGAAGTCTTCTGTGTGCATCTCAGATTTTAGGAAACAGAAATTCATTTCCCTCCTCTGTGACCCCGGATATTTAAAAAAGGGTTGAACAGCAATCTATATTTAAATCAATCTCAACAATGCCATTTAATCACATATGGGCTTAATGATTAAAAAGAGTATTTGAAAATAATTTTCAAATAAACAAATGAACAATGAGTTTTATTAATAGTAGACTCTTGCACTACCTTTTTTTTTATTATTTCAGTGAGAAGTAGGTTTGTGTCCTAGAAGTTTTTGCATGCAGATGTAAGGAAAATGAAGTGTTTACTCAAGCCAGTGGGATATGATGGCTTAGACATTTTTGGTGGCTGGTGTCAGGACTGCGAAACATCTTTAGTGCCACTTCACAGGAGACTTAATTTCTTTTTTCAGACTTTCCCTACATAACGTCCAATTATTAGGTTTTATGTGAGCGAAGTGATTTTCACTCTGAATGCATATTAAAGAGAACACATGTTTTCATTTTATGGACCTGTAACACTGAATCTTTACTAAAAGAGAATAAAATACTTATGAAATGTTGTTACAGAGAGCGCACAGAAAAAGCAGGCTGTGTTTTAGTGCCAACTCCTTTATATTCCTACTCTTGTGAAAGTATCAATATGTGTGTATTTTCACTCATCAGAGTTGCACTAAAAATTGCTGCTATGTTGATAATCAGTATGTAATCTTAATATAGAAGGAAAGAGGAGAAAAGACCACACTATCAGCAGAATATTGCAGAATATGATGGCGAGAGAGGGGATTCTTATACCTGATGCTGAGAAAGGCTGCTGCTAGCATAGGCGTAATTCAGCACAAAGACCGCGCTAGCACCGTGCTAGCTGGTGCGGACCATTTTGGCTTCTGTAGTAGTAAATTAAATATATCTGGGACTGTTCTCTGGCCAGCTCACAGGGAATGACTAATGCCAATGCTATTAAACTCTCTCTCTCCTGCTACGAATGGTCCCTGGCCAGTGCTAACTCCTGAGCCGTGCCCAAGAGTTGCTTGGGAGGATACTCATTGGCATAGGCCAAAAATGTGTCACGGGCTGTTGTGACACTAGTACTCACTTAACAGCATTTACAGTTGAATTTCAGTGCCTAGGTATGTCTCTTGGGACAATTGAATTTATTAGCGGGAACATGGCCTAAACACAGAACACAGGAAAAGAACTGGCTGGTGCCTTGACGTTCAACCTTCAGTTTATTAGGTGAAAATCTCTTATGTTTATTTCTTATCTGCAAAATGAACAAAAACATTTCTGTACTTCACAGGGTATCAGGAGAATAAATGTAGTAAAGACTAGGCATGGTATGATAGCGGGGCCTGTGATTTCTGCAATTAGAGAGAATAACTGCATCCCTTCCTGTCTGTCGTGGTTTAACCCCCAGCCAGCAGCTCAGCCCCATGCAGCTGCTCGCTCACTCGCCCGTCGGGTTGGGGGAGAGAATCGTAAGGGTAAAAGTGAGAAAACTTGTGGGTTAAGAAAAAGACAGTTTAGTAGAGTAGATAAAGCAAAAGTCACATGTGCAAGCAAAGCAAAGCAAGGAATTCATTCATCACTGGTATTCAGCCATCTCCAGGAAAGCAGGGCTCCATAATGCGTAACGGTTACTTGAGAAGACTAATGCCATCACTCTGAACATCTCCTCCGCTTCCTCCTTCTTCCCCCAGCTTTATGTGCTGAGCATGATGTCATATGGTATGGAATGTCCCTTTGGTCAGCTGGGGTCAGCTGTCCCAACTGTCTCCCCTCCCAACTCCTTGTGCACCCCCAGCCTACTCACTGGTGGGGTGGTGTGAGGAGCAGAAAATGCCTTGGCTCTGTGTAAGCGCTGCTCAGCAGGAACAAAAACATTTCTATGCAACAAAAACTTCTCTATACTATCAGCTTTCAGCGCAATTCCAGAACACAGCCCCATACTAGCTACTGTGAAGAAAATTACCTATATCTCAGCTGAAATCAGGACACTGTCCCACACCATTTGTTCAATTCCAGGAGCTGCCGCGAATGAAGCAGCATAAAGTAGTATAACGGGCTGCTAGCTCGGTGTAGTCCTTTGCCATCTGGGGAAATGTGACAATTTTTCAGATCTGCTTTCTCTACCAGATTGTGGTTATTGTTTTGGATCCATATGCGCAATATAGAAAAACATGCCCTGCCTTTTCCCCCATACTGAAAAGCCAACATTTTATTAGTCCTACAATACTTTTAATATCATTTGTAAAGGAAAATTCTCCTCTTTTTAATAATCAGCCAGCCTAAATTCCAGCCTGGAATGTGCTCTCATAGCCAAGGCAGAAGTATAAAACCACTGAGAAGGAGGGAAGAGATTTACAATGGAAATTCTGACAATCACTTTGCAATAATAGGGCTTGGAGACACCTGCTTTAATCAAGATGGTGTGAATATTTAAAGTGGTCTATTTCTTGATTTTCAGTTCAGCTGATGAAATCATAATTTCCAGTGAAATAATTTTTTTCTTAGGGATGCATGAGAAAGAGAGAAAGTGAAAGATCCTAATTTTCTATTCACTTGGTAGAAATAAATTATAGCTTCTTTAACCCTCTTGATTCCAGGGCTGGCAGATGGAGCCGAAGGAATTACTTTTTGTTAGGAGTGGTTCTTTTAAGTGATAGTGCAGTGCAGAAAGGTGGCTGGTTTGGGATGGCAGTAACTCAGGTAGTATGATCATGGCATGATTTCTGTCTGATGTGAGAATGATTTACTAGATTTTCTTTGGATTTGATAACCACTGCTGTAAATACCACAGAGTAATTTGGGCTTCTGAAGACAGACAGTTGTTGACTGGGAGGCTGATTTATGCTACTTTGGACTTTATTTCCATCAGTAGTGGAGTGGTCCTACTGATTTTCAGGTGCTGCATGCTGACTCTTGCCATGCTGAATGAAGATATGTTACTAAGGGTAACATATCCATAATTGTCCATAAGGACAGGTATACTTTTTGAAACACTGAGTTATATCTTCATGCAAGATAGATTAGAAAGCTCCACTTGCATCCATGGTGCTGTGTCATTTAGTTCAGACAAGGACTGGCTTCAGCACTGCAAAATAGTTGACTTATTTAGTGAACTATTATGGAGAGATATATGACTGACAAAAATGTAAAGACTGCATGCATTGTGAAGTACACCTCATGTCCTGTGAAGAAAAAGGGAAAAATGTATGACTGGGATAAAGGATGATGAAGTAAAAATAAGACTCCATAGAGAGTTAAAGTTAGCTAATGTACTGAAGCGATCAGTAGGGTAAGATATATGCCATAAGCATAATTATAATATCAAAAAATTAAAATGCAACAAGTATAGAGCAAAAGGAATGCTACTTCAGCTGTCTTGGTAATTTAAAAATATTTTTTTGCAGTTCTTCTCTGGTTTACTGCTGCACTGCATTCTTTATGTCTCTTGGTGAGTTAGCATAAATATGTTAAGATCCACCAGTGTTCAACTTTCAAGTTTATCCGAGCTTTAATATAAATTGTAATGTTATAATATTTAGCCAAGTGGCTTTTTAGCTGATTTTCCCCAATTCATTCCCAGTTGCTTCACTGCCTAGTATCTATTATTTAGATAATAATGTACAGTTCCAAGAAGTAACATGCAATTTCTACTGGATGGAAAAGTAATTACTTTTTTACTATGGCCTAATTGTACTGTTCAGTTCTGCCTTGCTTTATTTGATCTGATTTGACCTTCTTATTCTGTGACCATAGAAACAACCTGAAACACATGAGGCACAGCAGTTAAGGATGTCTTTCTCTAATTCCCTCTGTTGCTTTCTTGCTATTATTTCACTAGATTTTCCTCCTGTTGAGGTCTTCAGGTTTCTTGCCTGGGTTTGAAGTTATCTTTCTCGTAGTGGCTTGCATCTTTCCTCATGCTTTTCCTGACTTGGTGGCTGTTGACTCTTTAATTGGTGCAAACATAATTCTTCCAAACAACCATGGTCAATGACCATTAACTCTTTTTCAATGCCCCAAACTGTCATGCTAAACATTCTTTTCTGCTTTGATATCTGCAAATAATACTTGTTATCCAGGTAAATGATAATGACTTACTGGTCCTGAACTTGGCTCAGCTTCATAGTTTAGCTAAGAACTTGGATTTAAGAGGAAATTTGAGAGTGACATAAGCTGAGGAATGTGCAAACTCTTTGGACAACAGAAGTAGAGTTCAAGATAGTCATGATAAACTGTGAAAAGAAATTTCCGAAGTAAAGTCAATGTAGATAAGCATAAAGTGCTATGCCTACGAACAAAACAAAACACAAAAACCCCAAACCACAAATATGAAAAAGGGATTAAATAGGCAGGAGGCTACCGTCAATCAAAGCTGTTGTACCTTAATAAGACTTAATAACATTTATGTCTATACTACTGCAGTCAGGAGAAATTTTGTGGGTTCTGGTATATATGTCAGGCACATGGAAATCCACATTAGGATGGGATCCACATGCACACTAGCATCTACATTCTAAGACCTCTGGCTCCATCCACAGAAAGTGTGTTTATGCCACACTGCTCTTTGAAGAATGATGATGGCAGGACCCTGCTGTATCCTACAGCAAGCACTCATCAGATATAAAATCTTGAAGTATCTGTTGTGCAGCTACTGAAAAAGAAGAAAGGAAATCCTGTTCAGGAATATAATGATTAGAGTATTGTGCACATGACAGGGGAGGGAATTTTTTACTTCTCATTAGTATTTAAGTTTCATCAGCCCAAGCTTCATCTTCACATGCAGCTACTATACTTCAAGAAAAACTGGTTAGAGTCCATAAAATAGTATCACCAAGCATAAGAGCATAGATAGACATCCTGTGACGATGGGTTTTGCTTAGTCTAAAATAGGAAAGCCTAAGGAGGGGTATGATTACATCTTCTAATGTGTAAAACACATTACAAAGATTGCATTATTTGTCTTCCAGACAAGAAGACAGTGCAGTGTCATCTGGGGAAGTGGTTTTATGGATGTCTCTGACCGTAGAATTATGGATAAGCAGTGATGGAAAGGACCTCAAAGTACCCTTTGCTCCAGCCTTTTAAAATGGAGAAGTTTCAAATACCTCTGCTGTTTCAGAAGTGGTGCAGAGCACTGTGTTACTTGTAATTCTAGATCAATTCATTCTTAGTGTTGAATCCAAACACTATTATAACTTCCTTCAAAAGCTATTTTGTTCTTCAATAAAAAAAAAAAAACAAACCAAAAACAAAAAACAAAAAACAAACCAAACCTTATTTAGCTTTGAGATTAATTTACAACTCTGGGGAAGCTATATTACTATAGTAAAGATTAACCTTGGGCCTGCACTTCTGATTTTTTTCATAACTTCATTAAAAATATTTCAAAGGATGTAATTTTAGCACAATTTTTTAACATCGCCCTCCAATAAAAGGCATATAATTTTAATGATTTTTTTTCCAAAAGTTTTTTAAATATTTTGGCCAGATATTTTGCTAGTAGAAAAATTTTGAAATGAGAAATTTCTACTAAAAAGACAGTAACATCATAGAAGTTTTTTGTTAAAAATATTTTTTCTTTTTCACTCTCTGTACTTTTTTCTGTGTTGGAAATGATTTATGTTGTAAATATGTTTTAAACATGCCCATCCAATTTAGTGCCTAGTTGTACCACCATAATGACTGAAGATCATGAAAATAAAATCTTTTAAACTTATCAGGGAACAAAGATAATGCTCCCTCCGGGATCTGCTAGTAATTGAACACTATGTTAAAGGATTCGATTTTATGAATATTTCTGCGAGATAAGTGAGGATGTGGATTTACACCAAGTTACTTTGAAGAGACTGCCTTTGCATGCACCCTTCCCCTAAGCAAAAGGAAAAGTGGTTTACTGCAGTCATCACGATCAGCAACTTTCCTTATATTTACTATGGCTTGTGAATGTACAGAAGGGTGGTTTTCAGACAATTCCTGCCCCAAAACTGGTATTATAAATGCACTCTCTGGCTTGTTTTGTAATGAACTTTATGCTTTAAAAATAGCAGTTTATCTGTAGGGAGCATCTCTGAATTAAACTGGTGGAGCAATAGCACTGGTTTTGACGCTGTTGAGAGTCCTTGGTGCTTTTTGCCATTAATATAGAGTGATGTTCTCTGGAGAAGTGGTGTATCTTTGTGTGTGTGTTTGTGCATGTGTGTGTGTGTGAGAGAGAGAGAGAAACATAGAAAAAGATAGAAGGAGAAAGAGAGAAAGAGTGGGAGAAAGAAAGAAAAAGAGAAAAGAGAAATAAGGAAAGAGAGAAAGGGAAAGAAAGAAAAAAGGGAGAAAGAATTAAAAAGTGAAGAAGGAAAGAGAAAGTAAGTAAAAAAAGGAAAAAAAAGAAAAAAGAAAAATAAACCCTTGTGTTTATGAATGTTTTGCAGCTCTGGTTTTACCAGCAGTGCTATTACAGCCCACACCAATAGCTGTTTTGGGTCCTGGGGCAAATACACTCTTCTCCCCCTCACTCCTCACCTGGAAAAGTACCTGGGTGGTCCTGTCATGCCACTCCTCTCTCCCCAGTGCCCTCCTCCCTCCCTTCTTGCACTGTAGCACAGAAACCTTAAATATGGAGCAGCAGCGGCTGCCAAGAGGCAAGAGAGACTGAGCCAAGCAGAGGAGAGGGCTGTGGCCGGAGNAGGTTAGCGGTTGGACTTGATGATCTTAAAGGTCTTTTCCAACCTAGATGATTCTATGATTCTATGATTCTATGATTCTATGAGGAGTGGTGTCCCTCTGGTCCCAGTTTCCCCCCAAGGGGAGCTGCCCTGCTCCTCCTGTGTCCTTCAGCCCCCACCAGCCTCAGCCTGCCTTGCCTCGGCCGCCCCGAATGGCTATGCGTTCTCTACGTGGTATCAGCACATCTTCATCGGCATATTCAGAGACAGCCAGATGTTCCCACCTCGCTCTCAGTGGGCCTGAAGATAAGGGCTTGGTCTAATTACCGTGCCTTCATCACGGGTTGTTGTGTCCATCTGGGACGGAGTGCAGCGCATCAGCGTTGAGCCAGCACCGCTGCCTGGCAGCCCCAGGGGAGCCCTGCGGACTGCCTGGTGCAATTGCACAGCGCTTATGTTTCTTCCCCACTTTCTTTCTTTGCTAGGAAACAAAATGGTGTGCCTCCTGGCTTATGCAAGTTTTCCAAAATGGAATCCCCTCTCTCCTGGAGATTGTGTTCCTGAACTTGAAATTAAATTTTTTAAATCCACAGAGATCTGTTAGATTGGAAAAAGTTTTATACTGTCACATTTTAGTAGGTTGCAAATAATGATTTATGTGACTGAAAAAAAGCCATTTTGTTCAACGAGGTTTCATTACACTGTAAAAACACTGATCATGATAGTGCCATTAGCCCAGTCACACTGGAAAAGCTTGAGAATTGTGCCTGTGAGGGAGAACATTGAAAACACCCTCCTATTTTACCTAAAGCATGAAGGGTGTATTGATTTGTTTTTTTAAATGAAACTCTGCCATATTCTACGAAACATAAGCTTCTCCAAGACAAGATGTTAATCTATGTCTAATACATATATAAGGTTAAATACAGCATGAGAGGCAATAGAGATTACTGCAGTTCTCTGGTTCACTGCTTTAAGGGAGAGAAACCTAGCACAAATCTAATTTTACAAGGAAATTGCTGAAAGAATGGATGTAATAGAATGGATATAATAGAACAAGGTATTTAAAAATTCCATGCTCAGATGGATAATAAGCACTTCAAAATTATATCTGGCCACTGAGAAATGTGCACTTACTCCAAAGCAACTACTGCTCTTTAATAGTCACTAGCCAGAGCATTTAATATCTGACAATTTGATTTTTAGTATTAAGGTGACTTTGGTTTGAATATATTTAATACCAAGTGATCTAGCAGAATTTTTTTAAATAAAACTCCATGTATTTCTGACTTGAAAGAAGGCAAATACTAGACTTTTCCTGAGCTGTATTAGAATAATCAGCTTTTGAGAATGGTGAAGGAAATACCTTAATACCCAAACGGTATGTCTGAAAAGCAAATATTGATACTTTCTGGGAAGCAGGATATAAAATGAAAGACAAAACAGATTTCTATTGCACTGTATCTCAAGGATTTTTACAAGCCTGACAGAGGGCTGAGTTGTTGTTCAAAGCACAAGCTGACGATCATTACTAAAAGGGGAAAAGATAGCTCATTTGCTTTGCTGAGAAGATGAGCTTTCGGCATAACGTGAGAAGAAAAGTGGGGAAATGGTTAAAAGTAATCCACGGTGCATTGGGTCCAGGTTAACAAGTAAGCTTGTGTCTGTTGACCTGAACTGGTGCTTGAGGGTGACTCAGCTGGTGCTTGAGAGGTGACTAGATCAAACAACTAGTACAAACCAAGATTTCAAGGAGACACAAAGACCAGTGGCCCCCAGTGCTCCTGCTGTTTGTTTCAGTGGCAAAACTCCCGTTGATAGGAGGCCTGCTGTGTGCAGGGCAAGTCAGTGACAAAAGGACCCACCCTTTGCAATTTTAGGACAAACATTTGCTATGTAGGAGAAGTTTGACTTGCTAGGCGAATTGTCACAGGGGGGATTTGAATTCACTAGCTGAAAAAAAATGATAAATGTATTAAGTTGTTTTGCACGCTGTGACAGATTAAGGGTAATCTTTTGAAAAGCTCCTACATCTTATTTTCAAGAGAGTCACCGAGGTGTTTTAAAGGGGCTTTGGATCAGTGCCTCAGTTAACTGGTGTCTGATTTTCCCTGTCAGTTGCTCCAACAGAGAGTCGTATGGCACTCTGCAAGCTGTCTTGCAGCTCCTCGAGGACTGACTTTCCGACTCGCATCTTAGCAGCTATGCATAATAGGGGAGGATTGTATTGTGCACTCTAGGGGCTAAACTGTGGCATTTGTGCTGCTAGTCTGTGTAGGTGGTATTCATTCAGTAGGGTCTACAGGAGGTCCTCTCGGGCCACATGAGATACCAGGGATCTGTAGGCACTGAGGCTGGAGCAGGTGCTCCTGCAGCATGTTAGCCCTGTTGCCCTATTGCATGAAATGCTGCAGATGCTGGATTAATAGTGAAGTCATGGCGCTTCTTCTTCTCTGTTCCTTGTCTTCCTTATAGCCCCCCTTTTGATGGCTTGTTCAGGCATCTTCAAAGAAATGCAGAGATACTCTGCAAGAATAATATATGCAATGAAACCGTGTAAAGCAGTTATTCACAGGCTAGCACACACAGAAGATAGGTAGGAATCAGTAAGTGTGAGGCTAAGCATTTCCGTGCTTATCACCCTGATGAATGAGGCAACCAAAGAGCTGCTGCTGCCTGGACCAGTGTTGGCCAGGAAGGGGTAGGGTTGGCCCCCACAGCTCTTCCAGAGGCCCCACAACACCATGGAGCTGCCACTGTCTCCACTGATGACAATGACAGCTCAGCCTGGAACTCCAGACTGGGACCTCACCACCCTGACCCCCATGGGCTTTGCCCATTCCTGTCTATACTTGTGTTTTTCCTCCTGAATCCCTGAGTTATAGATGATCCCACCTAAGCAATCTCGACTTTGTCTGTAATTTTGGCCTTTCTCATCTCTGTACAGTCATCCTCACAGCTCTTTCTCAGCAGAATAATCCCATCTTGGGGCAGGGGGAAGCTTGCAGTAGGGGCTACAGAGAGACTAGATCATAAACTGTAGGACATAGAAAACATACAAACTGCTACAATGGGATAACTGCAGAAGAAGGATGAAGATCCTGGTATTTTTTTCTGCTTCTACACTGTTTGGGATCTCATTTTTTAATGCTAGCCTTATTTTGACCATTGTCCTCAGATGACAAAGACAAATTCTTATTTATCTTCATTTGTAAAAGTGTACCAAAGGTGTGTTTTCCAAACAGGGTCAAAATTGAGCAGGTAACAGCTTCCTTGCTCCATATTCTAAGCATTCTTTCCAATTATATTCCCCCCTAAACACTTTCCCAAGGTCATATCTCAACTGTTTGCCCATAGCTTTCTGAGTGTTTATATTTCTGGCTCTGCTTGAGCATAACTCAAACAGCACCACCAATCCTATATAAAAAGCCCTTTCTTGTTGTACAGTTCACCCCAATTTACTACAGGCCAACTGATTTGTGGTAACTTGCACGGCTAATGTAAGGTAATTCTTATTAGCTCAGCTGTCGGTGACAGAGGAGAAATCAACCTATGCCAGTGAAAAGTGGCTGACCTCAGTCATATTTGCAGTAGGGGTTAAAAATACGTACCTAGGCCGTTACTGGAGATTCACCAATACATGTATTTTTTTAATCGGACTATTTTTTTTAATGTGCTTATGCTTTTAGCTTCTTACCAGCCTCTGTATTGAACAGCATTTTCCAAAGCTTCTAAATAGGGTCATAATTCCTTCCACAGTTTTCATGCATAAAGAGTAGCCATCTTTGTCAACATTTTGCTCTGTCTAAATGTAACTTATCTGCCTTAGTTATCAGTACTAATAGTACTTATGCAAATGGAAAGATTGAATCACAGAGGTAATGGCTTAGCAACTTATATACAGTTTACTGTGGACAGTATCAGTAAAATCAGATCTGTATAAAGCATATATTAATGTACTTGTTCTGTGTACTGTCAAAGTTTTTTTTTTGAAGACAGACAGATTTTCTGAAGTGGTCTTTGCATTGCAGATGAAAATGTGATATGCAAGGCCTGATGAAAAGAAGAGCATGAGAGTGCAAAAGAATTCATTATATCTATTGAGAGGAAAGGAATAAACTGAAATAAAAAGCATACCACTGATGCTTCTCATGACAGGCAATCAGATAGGGAGGCTGAGTCCATCTGAAACTTGTAGGTGCCTCAGGAACTGAGCCAGTGCAATTCTCTACAGGTCAGCAGGGGATAATAAGAAAATCTGTCAAAGTTGAGGGAAGAGTCAACTTTCTAGACCACAAATCTGATCTGAGCAGAGTCGAGAGACAAAGAGTTCAAAAGGTTAATGCTGCTATGCTTATTTAAGTGAACATTAACAATGTTGTGAGAAAACAGACGGAGAAGAACTGGAGGAATTATTTGACTGGTTGGCTGTATAAAACAGTGAGCAGAAAGTCAGACATCTCACGCAAAGAAGCTTGTCACAGTGAAAGTGTAAGCTGAGGTCTTCTTTTTTTTTTTTGCTTGCAAGTAGTTTGAATTAATGGCCTCCCAATCATCACAATTATGTGCTCCTATTTAAAAAAGCAGTGGGGAAACATCTGGGTTGTACATAACATTCACCATCATGTCTTTCGTCAGATAAATTAACAGCTTTGTTTTGCAGTGGCTGTAGAAAGAGACAAAAACATTGGAGCACAATGGCGCTTACCATTTTTCTGTCAAGATGGAGTCACTATTAGGGATGCTACTATCAGTGATGATCAATGTGAAGCAGACATATTTACCGGGAGTCTGTTTGAACACAATACAAGGGAACAAACGATAAGGTGGGGCCATTTTGTGGATAGATTACAACCTATTGCTCATGACCTGCCTTTATTACATCCCTTTCTTTCCATCTGAAGAGAAGAGAAACCCAAATAACAGTGGGTTCTGTTGCTCTGATGACAGCTTGAGAAAAAGTAATAAGGAATTCCTACAGCTATAAAAACAGAGTGAGGAAAGGGAGCCAACTTACCCTTGGAGCTGTCACTCTTTGCAAGGCTCTTTTCTTTTCACTTACTTTTGTATGATACTTTATGGCTAAACAGCTATTTTTATAGCCAGATGAGGACATAAGTCATTCTTTGAGTAGTCTTGGAGAATCGGCGGAGAATTCCTGGTAAACCTTCAGATGGCAAGTCTTATTTCTCATCTGCTTAGATACTATGTATCTTGAATTTTCAGGCATCTGAAATTATGCATTACCGGATGCTTATTGGACCTGTTGTTTGGGCTTGAGCTATATAAAATTTGAACAAACAATGAATCCGCAAAACTTTTTTTACATAATTTATTTTTTTGCAATCTTTTGTCTTTCAAAAACAAAGGAACAACCTGAAAAGTACTACACCGGAATACATGAATTGGTTTGGAAAGCACAACCACTTCATACTCTTCATTCCTTTACATCCTATTTTAACTTTTTGTTTTCTTTTCCATAATGCAGGAAAAGCCAGGACTGGATGAATATTGAACAACAGTATTCATGAACATTTGCAGGACTTTGGAATGGCTGTTTGATCTATCCATATCAAGGCCCCTTGTTATCTGCTGCTCCTGCGGTTTCAGACAGAAAGGTTTTTGTTTCGGAGGAGGTTTGAGGAATGGCTGATTTGTGTGAATACCCGTATTTGCATGCGAACGAGGCTATTCCTTTACAAACAAGAGCGTTCATTATTCCTCTGTTTAAAAGGATACACTAACCCAATTAGTGAGCTGGAAGAATATCCCGTGACTTAGCTAACCAATAACATGCTCCAAACAGGAGGCAGTGAATACTTAAACTGCACAGTATCTGAACCCCCAAGTTGTCATTTCCCAAACCTTCGAAAGTTGAACCCTCCCTTTAGGAAAATAAGAACAATTGCACTCTTCACCCCTCCCATGTGTTATTAAAAGCATACCAAAATGAACAGGCACTTGGAGTAGTCTGTGTGGATCTGCATGTTCAGATACTTCCTCTCCTTCCAAAGCGTGCTTTGAACAGTGTAGAAAGAACCTTATTGTTGATGTTTAAAACAACTTAGCTAACGCCTCTTGAAACGAAGTGTGCCACCACACCTCAGAGCCACTGCTTCAGGCTTTCTGCTGACTCAGGCAGGTATCAGTTACACTCGAGCAACATTTAGTGTATAGCCTATGAAAGAAAAGCTGAGATTAGAGAGCAGCTGAAAGACTGAGACTGTTCCTCTACATATTTCCTCATGTTCTGCTTATAGTCAAATGTAGTCCACATTTGACGATGCTGAGAAAAGCTGGAGTCTACTCATCTAACTTGTGCAAAATGCTAATTTTAGACAGTAACTACATTAGAAAAAAAAAAAAAAAACCTCAGAGGAATCAACAGGATCAAGAGGCATTTCACATTTTGGAGATCAGTCTCAAAACCTATTCATAAATGATTCTCAAACAGAAAAAAGGTTGTATTTGCTATAAGTATTACTGAGGATGAATAATCCATCCAGCTGTGCTAAGTAGCATGAGAAAAAATGAGTTCTTAAGTTATTTCTGGCTAACTTATACAGTATATAAGGAGGTTTATATGATTTAGGTAAGATCTGGAAAAGTATCCAAACTTCTGAATTTATACTCAAGCTTCCACACCTCTGGGTTCAGGGTAACAGGGAAGATTTATAGAGCCTGGCACAAAATAAAACAGCATGCATCTCCTGTGTAATCATCAGTACTCCCAACCCTTTCCACAGCTGCTATTTACCTCCTCCTCCTATTTTTCCTTTTTT
>VXBL01007355.1:306907-321465 GCA_013400195.1 Aramus guarauna | reverse complement strand
TTTTTTTTTTTTCCCTCTAGGGGTTTCT
Organism: Aramus guarauna; assembly: GCA_013400195.1. Taxonomy (NCBI): domain Eukaryota; kingdom Metazoa; phylum Chordata; class Aves; order Gruiformes; family Aramidae; genus Aramus; species Aramus guarauna. The sequence continues at coordinate 321,437 of VXBL01007355.1, read as the reverse complement.
TTTCCCCCCACCTCCACCCTAACCCCTAGGATATTTAATTAATTTTCAAAATTATTTTCTTTTTATCTCAGCTTCTTTAATAACTATTATTTCTTTACCCCGCACTGTTCATTTTATCTTATCATGTGGCTTCTTACATCTACTCTACAGATGCATTTTCAGGGTTCCTTGCAGCTCTGCCCCAGTACCTCAACTTTTATCACCCCTCCTCTTTGTTCCTCTTTATAGTGCCTCCTCTACATACCTTGCTGCTGCAGCCGAACCTATGACACTTCCACACTGTTCCCTGGGCCTAGGAGAAAAGCAAATATAAAACAGTTGAATTCCAGGAGATGATGTTGGCATGAGAATGTATACAGGCACTGTATTAAAGCACTGGTAAAACAAGACCTCCGTGTTAGCTATAGAAATGCAACACATAAGCCTCATTCAAGATAGGATTATACTCTGTCTCTGGAATTTGAACTTTTGATTTTTTGGCATTGACATCTATCTTCAACCAGTATTTGCTCTGGGTTTAAATCAGAGAAAACCCATATATCTTATAGAAGTACTTTGATGACAAAATGGCCTATCAAGGTAAAAAATTCCATGACTGTGGTGGAAAATTTTCCTGATTTTGCAAGCTACCTACCAAAATCTTCAGATAACTGAGAACTAGCTGCAAGACAGATACCACATATCTCAGAGAAACAGAGGAAAAATATCTCTGGAGTTGTTTAATGAAGGAGAAAAAATTAATGGAGGTTCCATATGTCCTTTGCAGGATATTGTGTTGCTGGGATCTGTGATGTTGTCCCCAGCAGTCCCTCCTGACTTGCTTTCTTCCACAGCCCATGATCTGATTGCTCAGTTGTCCTGAAGCATCACTGATTGCTTGCAGTCAAATGACATAGCTTGGAAGTTAACCTTGAGCTTAAAGTTCTCTATTAGGACAAACAGAAAAGTATGGCTATTAGGAAGTAAATAATCTGATCTTATTTCCTTTTCCTTGTGTTCGCTTATCTTCTCCCTTTACTCTTCTTTTTTTTTTTTTTAAATAGCCAGAGCTTATAAGCACAATATATTGGTTTAAAATGACTTATGCTGTTTGCATGTATTCCAGAATTCCTTCTTTGTTTGACTAGTTTCAGGTTCTCTGCTGAAATAATGTACCTGCATACTTCTCTGGTCAGTCTTGTCTTTAGCTCCACAAAATGCCTTTCAAATGGCTTTACTTAATAAACATTAATGATAAATATTCTAGTGTATGAAGTACTTATATATCCAGTTTATCATAGTGTCCCTGTACCTTTCAATCTTTTAAATGAAGCGAAGGGGTTTAAGATTTATAAGCTAACCACAAACAGTCATTCAGTTGTTAAAGAAAATAATGCGTAGAACTACTGCACTCTTCTAGCTTCATTTGTTCAATTTGCTTTCTCAAAACCACACAGAAGATTCCTGTTGCTGGATGACCCCATCCCCCTGAGCCAAAGTGGGATCAAGATGGAAGTGCTAGCCATCTTCTCTCCAGCCCCTGAAGTCTCCAGACAAGAAGAAAAAGCTTGTTCTCCATCACTTCTTGAGCTTTGAAGAAAGGCTTAAAATCTCCCCTTCCTCAGCATTGGTGTCAATGAAGTTGCTTGAGGACTTCAGCCAGCCCGAACATGGTATTAAAGAGCAAACTGTTTTTTGTCTCCTTCCTCTCCTAGGTCTTTCTGGAAGTTTTGGAAAATTTGGCATGTCTTCTTAAGAAAGTCTGTCCCAGCAAAGTTGAAGACACTTGTTTTATGTGCCATTTATACCTGCCTGGTGTGAACCCCCAGAACTGCAGAGCAAAAAAGAAGGATGGGATTGCCTAGCTGAAGACCATTCCCATCTTTTCTGTAATTTTTGTGTAAATTCCTGTGAAAGCTGTTTAAGCTACTGAACGGATAAGGTTGTGTGTGGTTTCTGTAAAACTCTGTCACCAGCTAAGGAGAAGGTGAGCTGCCTTTCCCCAACTCCCAGACTCTCTGTATCTCCTCCCGCTTCTGCCAGCTACAGTACGGATCTGTATCTGTCCCTTTTGCACACCCGAAGTTCCAGTATTTATGGCTGAGAGAAATATCTCCTTCCTTGGCATCAGCACTTCCACAATAAAGTGGGTCTTGTAAGGCAAATGGAGGCTTTTGGCTGCTGATGAATTGCATTCCCCTTCTAAAGAGAATGAAGATGCACAAGAAACAGAGTCAGAGTTGTAATTAATGAGCAAGTTGCATGATTTAGCTCTTTAAAAAAAATGGTCAGGATAGCAACAACAGAAATTCCCCAAATAATAGCTTAATTGAAATCTCTAGGTCAGCTTTAAATAGAATAACCATCAAGTTACAGAGGACATTGCTGAAGGAATTCAGAAACCCCCAATGATTAGTTCTGTGCTTACAAACCTGGACATTCCAGTTTCTTCACTGGAAATACACTTGAAACAAGAAACTCCTCCCAAAATGCAGTCTTGATCCTGCCCTCTGATTTATGATCTTATGGAGATCAGGGGTGTAGGAGCAAGCCTTAGTCTTTCTTTAGAAACAGCCCTTTCCACTTCATTTCGTTTAACTTACATCAGAACCGTGCATTGTTCCTGACAGAAACCTTAGGGCATCTCTGAAGCACTAATAAGTAACTTAATTAACAACAATGAACATTCTCTGAACATTCAGAACTGAAACATAATGTTAATTTCAATAAAAGAAATGAAATATTTTATTTTTACTGCACTCAATGAAATACCAGCTTTGCTGGTACTATGTTAATAGCAAAACTACTGTTGATGCCAGCATAGGCAGGACTTTACCCATTTTTCTTAGTACAGCATGTTTTCAAATGTTAGTTTATCTTGGGCAAAAATGTTAGAGAAGTCATTAATACTTGGAAGATGGCCACCCTAATGAGTGTGGAAGCCTTACTGAGGTTCATGGAAAGTGGGTATTGATGATTTGGTCCAGGGTGATTACATTTTGATCCATGTTCTTAGCCCCAAATAAGTACTTTTTGCACAACTGTAGCAAAAAGAACTTAAAGCAATTTACAGCAACAGCAAAAGACTCCACTGGGGAACAGCAAGAGATCTATCCACTTTCTGCCTCCATTCCCACAGGGCCAACTTGAAATGCCTTGGGGGAAGGACAGGCTATTCTGGCTATGCCTGCTGTTCTCTGTAGCATCATTATTTGTTGGCACAGCTAAGAGTGGTTCTGAAAATGCTCTAACTTGCACAGGGAGTTTATTTGTCAGTCGGAGCTTCCATGACCAGAGAACTGGAGGGGTGGTGGGGGGACTGGTGGAAAAATCGTCTTTCTAAAGTTTGCTAAATGCTTCTCTGACACTCTGGGGGTCTAGTTTTCAATGTATCACTGAAAATTAGATGAAGAATTTTATTTCCACTCCCTTGTATCAATCATTCTGGTTTCCTGTGCAAACACAGACATTTTTGTCATTAGGCTAAAAATAAAACCTTTCGAGAACTCAAGCAACTGGTCTGTCTAGTTCTTTTTATGCAATGTTTTTGCTGGTAGTAGCAATAACAGGATGTGCTGACCATTTCTCAGTGTTATAATCTGGTCTAGTCACCGATATAAACAACTTGCCCTTTGACCTTACAATTTATTCACAGCAGGCCTAACGTGAGACAGCTTACGTAACAAAAATATTAATAAATAATTTATAATTACAGACAATCTCTTGCCAGAGTTAAAATAAGTGTAATAATATCACAAATAGAGTCCTGTAGTGATAGGTCTCTGCCATAGAGGTGACTAAGGTAATATTGTTATAACTGTTCTCTCTCCAATTATTTTTGACTTAAAAACCTTGAGCATGTTTATGGCTTTTCCCCCAGTGCATGAGCCTAGGGAGTCTAAAGTGTTGTGCAAAGGCATGTCCACATTTGGGGCAACTAAATCCTTCTTTGCAAACTCGTCATGCTAATAACTACAATGTATGCATAAGAAGGAGAATTAAAAAAGAGTTTGTATAGGCTTGAGGGTCCACTGTCATTTCCCTCGTTCCTCCCTTATTTCCTCTTTATTCACCAAACTCTCATCAAGCCTTTCATTGCCCTCCTCCCCTGCTGACTTGAGGAAGTGTTTTTGAATGGTGCTCTCTGAGTTAATTTTAGGGTTTAGGTCGGAAGGGTCTATGTTTCTGTTTCCATCCTGATCAGGAAATACAAAGCCAGTTTGTATTCATGCTCAGGTTTGCAAAGAACCACTTCCCCAGCACTTACTTTAAATCTTGTTCTTCTGGGAGGAAAAAACCCTTCCAGATTGAAATCAAGCCAAATTAGTTTCCCCTTCCTGAAGTATTTCTTGTGTTTCCAGAAAAAAAAAATTAAAAATAGAAGAAGAAAGGTGAAAGTCAGGAAAACATATTAATCCTATGTGTAGACGTATATGAATTCTGATGTTTTGTTGAGAAAAATAATTGGATTATAAAAAAAAGTTTCTGAACCTTATCTCATGTACATTTGATCCAGAAAGGAACTTTTAGTTCTGCTGGAAAACTTTTCTGTGAATTATAGGAATATATCTTTAAAATGTTTCATTACTATGAGGAGCTATAACAAAGAGTCTGGCTGTAGAGAGCTGCCACTTTGCTCAGCTACTCTAGCCATCCTGTGGGCTGAATATTTGCTGCATTTATAAGGGTTATGCCTTTTATATTATACCCAGGGAGTTGTAGTTAGACTATTTAAAGCAGAAACTGATGTCTATGGGGAGATTGGGTATGAGACAATGTTTTATGTTGCACGAGCCAAAGGCTTGTAAGAATTCCTTGTTCACACGCATTACTTCCGTGCTAATGCATTAACAAACTGTGGTGATATATTTGTCATTTATAAATACACTTTACAAATAGTCCCACAGAATATATAAGGGAAGCCTGAAATTACAGCCAGAAGTAGGGTTTTGTGTCCCCCTAGGCCAGTGCAGATACAGTCTGTGAGGGAACTTGTTGAGCTGCAGTCCGGGGAGCCCATGCCATGGTGCATCAGGCACAACCTACAAGCTGGCTGGCTGTTTCCAGACCATGCTTGCCTAATCCTTGTAATCTGAACATGTCAGAGGGACAAAAATCTGGATACAACTTCAGTCTGGGGGTGAAAGATGGTAGCTTTGATTCTTTGTGCTTACACCAACCCCATGACTGTTATTTTCTGGGAGATCTTAACTTCAGCGGAGTTGCCTGAGCATAAAGCCTGTGCAACCAAGTGGAAAATCAGGTCTGGTGCCCCCATGAGAGCTTCTTTAGTTTCTATCTCTTGAGGGAATGATTTATGGAATACAGGATACGGGAGATTTATTTGGAAACCATATGGAAACATTTATGTGTTGTTTTGGTGGGTCTGGGATTAATGTAAGAAAATATGATACTACATACTTGTTGGCAGGATGGTGTTGGAGTGGAGGCTTCATCTTCAATGGCTTCATTCATCTTCTTTGCAAGTTGCATGATTTAGCTCTTTTGGTTGGGGTTTTTTTTGTTTGTTTGGGGGGGTTTTTTGGGGGTTTTTTTTTTTTTTTTGGGGTGGTTTTTTGGGGGTTTTTGTTTTGTTTTGGTTTGGGATTTTTTTTTTTTTTTCCAGTACTGGAGTGTACTGGGGACCAAACATTTACAAGATAAATGAACTTTCAGCTCAGTTGAAAAGGATGGTTTTCATAAAAAGAGCAAACAACAACAACAAAGTAAAGACTTAGGCCTGAAATACAGCATATGAAATAGCTTAGTCATTTCAGTTAGTGTTGTTGTGCCCTACTGAAGTCATTTTTCCAGGAATCACTTGTAACTGGTAATTCTGGTAAACAGTTGCCTTATGTCCATGTAGCCTCTTTACTGTATCAGAAGCAGTAGACTGACCTGACTTCATGTTGCATTAGATCTGGCTTTCTGATCTCTCTCTGTGTGCTCAGCTTAAGGGGAGATTTAAGCAGGGGCTGCACTGGCGGAAGAACCCAAGGAAGAATCCAGTCCGTGGTCTCACCGAGAGCCTCTGGAAGTGCACAGTGAAAAGACAGCCCCCCTTCCCACTTAAGTGCATCACATACCTCTCTCTGCTGCTGGAGCTGTTTGGGTTTCAATCTACCACAGCATACAAGTTTCTGTGTGAAGGCTCACAGTAGCTTTGCCTGTAGGTAAAAGTAATGTCAGTTTTCCTTGTAGAGATTGCAGCTGAGTTTGCTGCAGAGGTTTAATAAAGAATGATGATCTGTGAGTCGTCTTCTCTTCTTTGAGCACTTGTAAAAGATGATTAATCATTCCCCCCCAGAAATATTTTTAAAAAATGTTTTCTCACCTTCCTTTTTCCACCTGTCTCTTCTGAGACTACATCCGAACTTAGAATTTGTAACAAAATGTAGGTGGTGGAAATGCCTTTCCTGCTGCCACACAATTGCATATTATTTGGAAGAGGAAAGTGGAAAACAACGTACATAGCAAAGGAAAATGTGTCCAGACCTGTACCGTAAATTGTATCAGACAGTCTCTCTCTAGATTCTTCCTCTATCTTTAATATTATAGAAATGAATGTAATTGGATAATATTTTCAGATACCTTTAATGAGCACAGGAGATAGGCAGAAGGGCCAGTTTGGACAGTGTTGCCAAAATTTCAGCTATACAGAGCCCCAAGGTTGTAGGGACCTAATTTTTCCTGGAATGGGAGGAAAATTTAGTGTGATATTTGCTGAGAGTAGCATACATGTTGTTTCATGCTAACTAGGAGCCCTGTGGTGATAGTGATATGAGTCTTCTAGGGAAGACAGATTAGAAAGGGACAGACCATTGTTTTAGGGCCAGGTGGCCCCAGGCCAGTGAGGACTGTGTGATGAGCATCCCCAGTGCACCTGTAGCTTGCACTTCAGCTGGAAAGTACCCGTCTTCTGCTGGGAAGAATTAATTCAGAATGAAGAGGAGGATGCTAGAAATAGTGAAAAGCTCTTGGGGGAGGGAAGAAAGCATCAAGTAAAAGGGAAGATGAGGCTTATGAAGGGCTGGTGTTTCCTCAGTCTGGGTTGCTTGGATGTAGCTGTGGTGAGCAGCTGACCTTCAGGTCTGAGTATTTCCTGCTAGGGGACTCCATGAAAGAAGTCCAGGTCCTGCTGCTGTAACAAAAAAAGCATAAGCAACTCCAGGATCTAGAAGGCACAGAGCTAGTCGTGACCTGGAGCAATGACTCACAGGAGAGGAAGGTGCCAATGTTCAGGCAGCATGTCAGCTGGTGAGGCCATTTGTGGGCATTGCACCCCAGCTGGTGCAGATACTTGGCCTTTTAAAAGCTGATGGAGGTGCTGTAAGACCTAATGTATGCTGTACCTCCAAAATTGCTGGGATCTGCATTTTTCTTGCAAATAGCAGCACTTGCCCTAAAAGTGGGTAAAAGATTCTGTTTTATGAAAGTGTTTCTGACACATAGCAACCTGGGGACAACTCAAAGGACGGCATGCTGAGGGAACGAGGCTCCTGAGGAAGCTACTATAGCTAATATCATTGCCTGGGGAAGTATTCAAAACATATGTCCTAAAATAAACACCACCTGCTTACACACAATCTTTTCTACTACTACAGTTCTTTCACAGGAACACTGGCTTCTAGGTTTAATCCCCTAAAACTTCAATAAATTTTTTGTTTCACTTTTTTCTTTCCTTTTTCCACAGCTTTTCAAGAGCATCTTCTTTGGTCTTATCTTGCTTCTTATAGCAGAAGCCAGGCACTGTCTATTAATTGTTAACTGGTCACAAATGAACTGGATGTATTAATTGTCTGAGCCTCACTAGTCCTAGGCTTCCTACTACTAGAAGGAGCAAGCTGGCTAGTTACAAGGTTGTTTCCATCTTTATTGTGATTTTGGTTGATTTCCAGTATATGCTGTAAATAAAATGGAAGGCATACGTGCTTATTTCCCTTACGAATCATGGAAGAACACGTGTGCACTGAGTATGCTGTTATTGGCAATTTTTATGTGATGTGCTCTATTGCCTTTATTAGAGCAAGATATATGTTATACTAGACTGCCATACACAGACATTTATCTAGGTACAAATAGATGTCTCTAGGTATTCAAATATTTTTACAAGCTTTTTGATAGGTTACTTTTTTGTATGGGCCACTTCAATTCTAAGCTAAAGAATAATAACCCTTCAAATGTTACTTAACAGAATCAATAATCCTTGTTTGTCCAGTGATGCTGACTTTAAAATTGTTCATTAAATAGATCAATGCATTTCCATCACATTGTTATTCTTACTTTACTGAGAAATTAATCATGTGTCTATCTCTTCCAAAAATTGCATAAACTTGTAAAGAAAAATCAAACTTTCTCTTTATGTTTCTTTCATATCTGAAGGAAAGTACCTTATAGAATTTCTGTTAAAATATTAAAAATTCAAATGCTTCTACTGTAAGAGGAACTCTAAGAAGTCTTTGTCTGTCAGAGAGACCAAGTTTCTCTGAGCCACAGAAGGCTCCAAGATTATTACTGAGTGACTACAAAATCCAGTTATTTCAGCCATATTGCAGTTCTCAGGGTTTGACCTCAACTGTGTCTGAATGTTACAAATCATATGGAATGCACAGTGGAAGAAAAAAAAAAATAAAAATCAGTAACAGTGAGATGGAAAAGTCCTTAGAGAAGTAAATTTCTGTGAACAGTTTGGTGTTCATAGTGTTATCCAAATTAGCTTTCTGAGTGCTGCCCTTTACTGCTGTGAAAAAAAAAACCACCAACATTCCCACAAAAACTTCAGTATAAACTCCCCTTATTAACCTGGCTGCCACTAACATTTCCTCCCTGGGTCTCTTTTGCTCTAACCTACTAGAAAATGGCTCCCACTGTAATCATCAACAGTGGGGAATTAAGCCACAATGAATCAGGTGAACTTCAACAGGGTTCTAGCACTTATGAACATGAAAGGTCACCAAAAGAATTGCTAATGCTTAATCCAGCCATGCCAACAAGGAAAGAAGTATGTTTTGAAAGGACGCGCTAAAGAAATATTCTGAGAAACCTTACAAGCACAATAATATTCAAAAAAGTAAAATATCTGTTAACTCATTATCTTATGACTGAAAATTTGTGACAGAAGATGTCCTTTTTTACTAGATGTAGTCTGTGATTGATTCTATTGTTCATCTGAAATAGTCTTAGCAAGCCTGATTTTATTTTTTTTTTTCCTTGCTTGTAAAATTGATAAAAGAAGCTTTATTTGTGAAAAGCAGCTGTTGGGATTAATTGTTCCATCTAACTAGTTGGATCTTTAAGGTTTGGTATAACCTAATCTGCAAAGAAACTTTAAGAACTGGGAAATTTCCTGATGTACAATATCTCTTGCACTTTTGTTAACAGTCCTCGGGTAAAGAACTAAAGTTACTTACCCATGACTTTTATAAAATACTAATTCTAGTACTAGTATAAAATTTCATTTATATTTACTTAGTACAGAGTTTGTATACATTTATTATAATAAGTGGAAATAATTAAAACAAGTGAGGATCTTGTTATTCTGTCATTTATACTCTAAACTATGTAGAGATTGATCAAACAAGTGAAATGAAAATATTTACTTCTGAACAAATTTATCAATATTTTGCTTGACTTATAAACAACTTATACCCAAAGAGAATAAGAGGAAAGACAATTGGAAAGAGAATTGGCAGAGGAAGTGATTTCTGAGATCAGTTTTTTGCTTTATATATGGAATGTAAGTTGAGAAATGTAGGGATTTATAATGGCTTGGATTGTAGGTGTCTCCCCCTCTTTCTGCTGAGCCCTGTGTGTTTAAAGCACTTGTTGGTCTTTTATGGCATCTGGGAGCTGCTAAATGAGTTAAAAAACTGTAGAAACCTTCTACCAAACTACCATGGTTATTTGCAAAGATCACAGAAGGATTTTGTTTGTTTATTTTTTGGAGAGATGGATTGAGAGATTTTAAAAGGTGACAAGCCAGTCAGGAGGGTTTGGAGTACTGAGGAGATGCTTGATCGCTGATAATTCAAGAATATGTTTCATCAAACAGGGCTAGCAGGCATCTCTTCACTTCTTTGAACCTTCAGTGTTGATAAGGAGGTTTTATAAGATGTCATTTGTAAGAAAATTTGTTGTTCAGATATCTGATGTATAGGTAGAGGATTTTCAGTATGAGTGACATAACAAAAAGTGACTGTGTCTTCATTTGAGCAAAGGACTAATACCAAAGTTACACAGATCTGCCTTTCAGCAATTTTATTCACAAATCCAGTGGCAAAAAAATCTCTGAGTCACTTAGAAAACCCTATCAGTAGTAAATTGCATGTGTATGTTGAAGTCAACAGACTGTTCATAGAAACTTTGTAATTAATGACCAAAAATTTTGAAAGTTCTTATTAGTAGCAATCCAAGGAGAAATAGGGAAAAGGATGGTGTATCCCTATTTCACCAGCAAGGCAGATAGTGGCTTTATGAGCATTAAGATGTTTCAAGTTCTTTCTAAGATTTTTCTTGGATGAAGCAGGTGACTGGATCCTGGAACACTTCACTGTAGGCTGCTTTTGTCAAACAGAGAAGAAACAAGAGAAGGCTGACCTCCCTCTTTGCTTATAGAAAGTTTTATATTTGCTAGGTTTATATACTTAAAACACTTTCTATAACAGGCCAGGCACTAATGTTATGAAGTCACTGAGTGTACACGTATTGAAGAGATTTTACAGTGCTTCCAGCCAGCAGCAAGAGGGGGACTGAAGTTTTCTGGAGACTAAAACAGTCATTGTGAGACAACTGAAAATTGATCTTTCCCTCTCTTGCTCCCTTTCCCTGCTTGAAAATGTCAGAGGGTCTGCTGACTGGAGGCAGGAAGCCCCAAACAAACTGATGTTAACTGATAGAAACAACTGGAAAAAATACAGTTCTAGCTGGTAACACACAAACTCAACATACTTCAGTCATTTAGTCACTCACTTCTTCCATCACACTCTTATCTCTGTTTTATTATGCTTTATCTTTTTCACAAGACATTCAGGGTCTAAGTCTATAACATATTTGCATTGGGTTAGTTTAACAAGATACTTTTTTTTTTTTTTGCAAGTACCTGCAGAATACACCTTCTTCTTCTGGTGTGACAACATTTATAAATTAAAAATCATAAAGAAAAAGATTTTTCCTTAGGAGAACATAATAAACAGATCCACAAAAGCTGCATCCTTCTCATCCACTTGCTAAACATATATATTTCATCTACAATACAAGCAGAACCTGGGATGTGAATATAACCTTCACTGGGTTTGTAAGTATGACTTGAGAATTTTTATCTGTGTATTAAAACCACGTTAAAGAGTAAACTGGAATTGATCCTATTGATTTGTTTCTTGTATTCGTTTCTTTGCAAGCCTGCTACAGTGTCCAGAACTTTTGGGATTTTCAGAAGGGATGCATGGTTTTTCTTAAGAAGATAGGTGTGGGAGAACTACAGTAAGCTGGGCTGTTTTCCATTACACCTAGAGGCCTCTTCTGCAGTCAGTGAGGTCACACCAAAAGGTCCAAGTTAAAGCACTCATCTGTTAAACTTTGTATGACACAAAATTTGATACTCTAAACCTATGAGAAAATTAGAAATAAATTCTGTGATTCCAGGAGTGAAAGAAATCAAAAGTAGTTAAACAACAAACAAAGCCAAGGTGCCAGGATAGGGAAAAAAAGCAGGGGTGTATCTGGTGGCAGGACCATGTGGGTTATGGCAGCATAGGTAAGCAAGAGTCTTTGCCAGATCTAAGTAAATGCAATTTTGAGGAAAAAGTAGCACCTTTCACCAATTACAGTACAGAACCAAAATGCTTTGAGGATGGGCTGCTTCTGAGGTAACGAATAAAGGGAAGACCTGCCTCAAAGGCTGAGAAAATCCTTTTATCTTTCAAGCAGTGTGTATGAGCTATTTATTTTATGGATCTTGCAAGCCATTGCTCTGATGAGTTGAGAAGGACTGCCTGGCGAGATTGACTTCGCTGGCCCTTGGTGAACTCCTGCTCTGGGGTTCAGCGGTGAATCTCCGTTCCTTCACTATCTCAAGAGCATGCCTAATTTGCACAATCTATCTCCTTCTGTACAACTTCCACTGGAGTCAATGGGAGCTGTGTGCCTGAAGCCAAGGGCAGAATTTGGCTCAGAAAGAATATAACAACTCCAGTGCTTTGCCAAATGAAATACATTTAGAGTCTGACATGCACAGTTGGATGCAGTAAGTAAAAAATCAGTTTTGCTGGGTACAAGGCTTCACTGACTAGTGCTCCTTCCCTCTCATCATTGTTAAAAGACGTGCTTTATAAGAAAAGCTGTGCTAGATCAAACTGGAGACTTATCTTACCTACTGTTCATAGAGTGATGCTTTATGTAGTTCCTTAGTTTCCAGTGCTTTGTGGCATAGGACTTTCTGTGTCAGAGGTAGCATTTTTTATTTAGATCTGCATCAATTATAATAAAAGTTGTGCCAAGTTTAACTGCTTTCTTTGTCACAGTTCCTTGAAACACAATTCTTTTAACTCATTCCAAGTCATCTCCCAAAATTCAGCAGCAGTAGCAGCACAGTTAATTGATAGGATCTGTACCTCATTTAAAACGACCATTCAGCTTGTCTAGTCACTGCTAAATAGCGAGTATTTTACTGTTAAGTCACAGTATCTCACAGTCCACCAGTATCGGGATCAGAGACCCTTATGTGGCTTTTTCTTATAACGTTCTGCTCATGAAAAGCTATTCTGAACTGCATGCAGATGACTACCTTGTGGAAGTAGCCTTTTAGTCGTCATCTTTCTCTTTCACATTACTCATAGGTAATTCCTATGGGACCATCTCTTCTCATGGTTATAAAGATGAATTGAACAAAATTGCACATATGGACAAGAACTCAGCTATTCACAGACTTTTACAGCATACAGGAGTCTTCCATGGGAACCATTAGTTGCGGCTGTTTGTTCTTCTCTAAAACCACGGTGGCTTATTGCTATTTCCCTAAACAAACAATTTAGAAAAAAACAGTGCTTTTAAATGTTAACTGCATATTCCTAAAATGATCTGTTCTCTCTGTCTCGTTTAAAGTTCAGGACTTTTATCAGCTGTTTCCTTCAAAGGAACAAAAATGGGAAATTCTGCAAGGCAGAAAACCTTGATTTTGGATTATGTGATGGTTTACAACACTTCTGTGCAGCGCAGCATACAAGGCTGGATTATTATTATTTTTTTAATTATGTCAACCCTTTGTGCAATGTTCCTAGAAAGCACTTCTTTTCTAGCTAGATGTTTCAAGAACAGAACTGTCAAAAATTTCCCAGACATTGAAGAGATTTGTATAAAAAAATCAAGGTGAAAATGTTTTGATTAAAACAATGGAAGATGTTTGGGATCCTTTTCCCTCTCAGCATGTGGATTTTAATAACTGCTGTTTGTTATTAATTACAGAACATAGTGCACCTTCTCATAAACATGTCAGAAGAGAATCAAGCTAATTTGTTATATTCCCCTCTGGATATGGTTCCCATATATACAATATTTAGACTAAATCCTGTGACTACTTTTTTATTTTTTTTTCATTGACAGCTTAGAGAGGCAAGTTCTCAGCTATCTGAACTACAGGGGATCTGAATCACTGATCATGCTCATAAACTAAAATGCCACACTGTACATGACTGTGAAGTTCGGTGCCTAGAATAGACCATAGGTGCCTAACTCATATGCATTTCTTTGAGCAATTAAACCTTAGCACTCCATGCTGAAAGCTTTCGCGTATGTGCGAAGTTAGCTTTCAGCATGTGAGAAAGTTTGCAGAGCCTGAAAGGAGAGAAAGAAGCACCGGTAAGATTAGAACATTATGTAATATAATGACTATCACCTGGGAGGATCTTAAAATATTTTATCCAACATCTGAAATATTTCCATATAAGATTACATTATACAGCTATTAGTTAGGTGTGCCACAGCTGGTATTTTTTTCTTTATTCACATTAGTACAACATGTACACATAATACAGAGGGAGCAACCTATGAGGAACAAAGAAATGGAGGAATCAGAAGCCTGTATTCCAATAATTAAACAGCACAAAGTTATTGCAATCCAAGCATATTTTTAATTAATCAGAACCAATCAAAAAACCTTAAGTAAAATATAATTAATTTTATAGAAGTTTCAGAGCTTCTTAATAGAATAAATCTCTTGTGTGAAATATTTAGGTAATGACTATCATAAAGGAGACTGCTTTAAGAGTGCAATAATGTATTCTGAAAGAGTCTTTTTTTCTGTGTCAGTTAGGAAGAAGATGTCATTACACTTGGCAGTGTATTCATTGTGCCTAGTACTCAATGAGCTGTAGCTGAGTAAACCTGGAATGTATGTCAACACTTTCAGAGTACCTGCCACGCTGCCCATAAACCTGCAGTGTCACTATAATTGTCCCCAAAATATTTTATAAAGTTTGTTCTCTCTCTCAGTCTCCTTTTCCTTCCTTCCTTCCTTCCTTCCTTCCTTCCTTCCTTCCTTCCTTCCTTCCTTCCTTCC
>VXBL01007355.1:288852-306770 GCA_013400195.1 Aramus guarauna | reverse complement strand
AAAATCTGAGATAGCTATCTAAGAGCCTATTACTTGTTACTTTTGTAAATCCTCCCTATGGCCACTCACAAAGAGAACAGATTTTTTTATTTATTCTTCTTTTTGTCTTCTGATATATTTCCAAATTTACGACTATTTTGAATACCAGAATTCCCAGAAGTTAGGAAATATCTGCTACAGTTTTGATACATTCATTTTCCAGAGGTACTACCGTACTTGAGTGACATGAGAACACTGTGATCCCCTGCTGTTCATTACGGGTATGTACCTCCATCTAAGAAGGTTTGCTAAAAACACCATAAATTTCATTATGTAATACTACAGCTAACTATTCTCATTAATTTTGAAAATGTATGCAATTTATATTGGTATTGAATGCACACTACTGCATGGAAAGGTCTGATTGCACAGTGAAGGAGCAGATGATAGTGTTTGCTTTGAGGAGTTTACCTCCTGAAAATACAAAAGAAATGTAGGGTGAGGGTGTATGCACGCAAACGAAGGGCTCACCACACAGGAGTAGAGTGGGAATGAGAAGGGTTGAGTCACAGGAGGGGAATGAGCAACGGCCTGTCAGGAAACACCCTGCGAGTTCCAAGCATTTTTATTTTTGTTTGATAGGGGTTTGGGTAGGTGGAGATCAGTTAAACAGGACGAAGAAAAGGCAGGGAGAGAGAGGCGAGGTGTTTTCAGGATGTGGAGAGGAGAGTGGGGGTGGGGGGGCATGCATGTGATGAAGATGAGGGTAAAGAAAAGAGAGGTGCGGGGGCGAGACGGGTTGCAACAATCAGCACGTGGGAAAGGATAATTAAAAGTCATGGGTGTCTGTCAGCCGTTAAGCCTCTTTTACCTTTGCTATGTCGGCTTCATTGTCAGACTGGATCCTCCCTGTAGTCTCTTCCTCATTCCAGGCTGCTCCTGTCATTGTTTAACACAGTTGTGCATGAACCGTGTGCGCAGACCGAAGCCATAAAATTATACAGTGCGCTTAATTGAAAGATTGAAAAATTGCTTTACAGCGACAGTCTACACAATGGTTGACACTTAGGGACTGATCTTAGGCTACTGTTCTCAGTAAGTGCAGTTTAATGTTGTAACTTTTAAGTATGAAACCAATGATTTTTCCTTTGGCAGATGGAAATTGTTCTTACACCACATTAACTTTGAGGGTTGGAAGGGGAACTTCTCCCTTTACCTATCCTTTTTAAAGATTCAGATAGCTAATAATATAACTCACTTATGCTTGAGACAGAAAGCCTGAGTCTCAAAAACGATGTCTCTGTATGTGTATTTCTTTAGCAAGTGATATATTAATTTTCCTTAAAGTTGAAATATTTTGTTTATGTGCTGGAGTTTTTACTTTTGCTTTCAAAACTGATCATGGATTTATGGTAAATAAATATTCCACTGAGAAATCCCAGATTAGCTCTTAATCTTTTGTCACTGTCACCCTTCCTTTCTCAGGGAAACAAAACCCAACTAAGGTCCAATTTTATCTGTCTTTCTCCTTGCTCCCCACAACTTGTTTGAATACAGAAGCTTATTTTTCTGAAAAGCTACATTAAACCAGAAGAGTTTGAAATGGGGAGGCTCTGTGTCCCCTAATTTCTTCCATAAACATGGTAAAAACAGGAAAGTAGATCCAAACGGTATCTAAATTATTTGAATAGTGACAGTATCATGGCTGAGCCATATAGGCTGCATGCCTGGTTATTTAAATTCAGTTACTGGTTGCCAGTATTACACTGATGGGACCCAAATATCTCCAATCCATAACCTTATTTGCCAGTCAAAATTCAGAACACCCACCCCCAATATAACAAAGAAAACCCAAACAAACCATTCTCTGTACGAAGCCAGGTTTTTCTGCAATTCAGTAAATTCAGCCCTTCTATCCATAAGCTCAGCATTTGCATTGTCAGCACTTACTCTTTTAAGTAGAATTAGAAAAACAAAACATCAATGGAAAATCAAGCTGATTTCAATATTGTTCAACAAAGCAGGAATCATCTGACACTGTAGGAACTTCTTATCCCGTTTCTCTGAACAGCAGGGTAGGAGCACTTTAGTATTAAGATATTTCATTTTCTCTAGAAATTATACTGAAGACTGCAGTTTGGTGTGTTTAATTTATAAATATTTGAATTTCATAATTGTTTCCATACAAGATGGAGACAGAACCCACTAGAATTCCTGATGTATTGAATATTCTTACTACTGACGTCTCACTTTCAACATGTAGTGTCAAATGTGCATCTTTTGATCACATGTGCTGAATCTCTCACATTAGAATAAACTTTTTTATTTACTTTTCAACAGCTTCTCTCAAGAAACTGCAGCTAATGGCACAATGTTTGCAGCCTCTGTGTGGTAACACTTCGTTCAAACTAACACCTCTACCCAGCGCTCATTAAATCAGCACTTACATGCCTTCAATACAAAGGGAATAGTTTCAGGATGAGCACTGGATGTCTGATCTCCTTTTACACAGATTATCCTTTTTTCGCCCCTGCTCTAGGCATTGCATGAGTGAACTTATTCCTGAAATACTGGAGCAAGAAATGGCTTCTTCCACTCTCATATTAAACTGTCACAAAACATACCTGAGAACAAGATATTCCACTGCAGTGTATTAGGAAATTTAGGAGATCATGTAGAAATTCTCACACTAGAAGAATGCGAATGTTCATCTTCTACCAACCTACAAATCACAATTCCTTGTAAGCGTTATTTTTTCAGCTCTGTAGAATTGAAATCTTTTAATGAATTAAAAATATGAATGTTAAAAATTAATGTGTTATATGTTTAATATATTTAAAAATCTGAGACTGAATCTAATTGAATGAGATATGATCATATTGTCAAAAAGCCTCCTATCTTTTTTAAGACAAAAGCGCTAACTTCAAAAATGTAATTTCAAACATCTCTGGTTTATTTTTACTTTCCTGTTCCACTCATAGCTTTTCAAATTGCAACCACCAAGCCCTAGCTAGTGAAGGAGAATCTCATTCCTGTGGAATCCTCAGGCACCTCATTTTAAGAGTCTGGTGACACTTACTAGGCATGTTGAGTGCGTCTTTCAGAAAGTCTAGTTGATATCATCAGGCTTGGGTCTCAAATAGGCGCTTACTTTGGTTAAGGTCTTACTCTACTGCCATTAAATAAATAAATTGATCCAGATGTTGATGAAATAAATACCTACATGAATTTTAGTCTTCTCTTTAATTTGTCCATATCTCCATTTTAGATACAGATCCCTGCACTAAGAGTCCTGCTGGGATGGGTGTGGCACGAGGAGATAGCTGAAGAAGAGATACATGTCTTTTGCATGTGCAAACAGCTAAGTAACTGCAGCAGTGTCTGTATTCTCCTGACTAATCATTCTGACTTACCTCCTGAGCTAAATAGAGCCCCAAGGGAAACAAGCAGAGGACTTAAATATCCCATCCTGATGTATTTCCCGGGAAAGTGAAGACTCAGTCTGTACCTAGATCAGTAGGCTTGCCTGACTGCCATGACAGGACTCCTTTCTAACTGAACTAGCAAAACTCACTGTCTAATCTCTATCTAGGCCTATGTCTGTGAGAGAAATCGAGCTCCATCTTGGTGACAGAAAGCATCATGAAGGAGAGCATTGAACAATGCTAAGGCATTCACAGTCCTGCGTTTCTGATACACGTTATTATTTATGTTTGTTATTGCAACAGTACCTTGAAGCTCCCTCCAAGAATTGCCAACAACTCAAGAATCACTGTATGGGTTGTCACAGACAGCCACAACAAAACAGAGCTCGTGCCCTGAAAACCTTAAATTTAAAAGGAATGACAAGTATTGAGCAGACGATTGGGACCTAAAGCCAAGAGAGTTATCAAAAGCATTTGCTACACATCACAAATCTGCAGCAGAGTCATGAATAGACCATTGTTATGGCATGTTGACTTGTGTTTAACCATAAAAAATACTTTTTTCCACTCTACGTGTTAGAGGTTTAAAGTTATGGCAACAAAAGCACATAAGCAACCATTGCGATGCTCATTACCCAGATGATCAGATGTCTCCCAGAATTTACAGTTGTAATTTGGATTAGATCAAAAATTGGTGTTAGATACTGCACAGTTGAGCAGTGTAATGAACCCTTTTTTGGCACCTAAAAGGACATCAGGTGCAGTTTGGAACTATGAGGTGAATACCTAAGCTCTGCTTTAAAAAGTGAGAAGCAACGAGTAGGAAATTAATGTCAGTTTTCTCCCTGGGAGGATGTATCAAAAGAAGACCCTTATGGGTCTCTCCTAGATCATGTACTTTTCAACATAGCCATAAATTTTCTGGACAGAGGGCAACTAACAGAAAGATAGAGTTTGCTACGAGTCATAAGTTATCACATGCAATAAGAAAAAGAAGCTTCCCTCAAAGGTCTTTGTAGAAGGACCTCACTGAACTGAGTGAATGGGCAGTTGACTGGCAATTCAAAAACAATACAGTAAAGCTAAAAATAGAAAAGGGAAGGATGACAGCAATGATTAAAGGTGTGGAATGGCTTCAATACAACAGGGAACTATATAGACTAGGACTCTTCAGATTGAAAAAGAAATCATTTAAGTGGGATATGAATGATTTTTGAAAAAAATAGTGGCCCAGAAAAATTCTATTGGAAAGCAATTAATGGCTGTTTCTCCTAATGCAAGAACTAGGGGAAATCAAATGAAAATGAACAAAAAGAGAAATTGCTTTCATGGTAGACAAGCTGTGGAACTCTGTGCTTTAAGTTGTTGTGGATACTGAAAGTTTATCTGGGTTCAGAAAAGTAATTAGACATAGGGAAAAAAATACTCATAGTATTCAACGCAAAGTTACTGACTCTGGTGCAGGAAAGCTTTCTGTTGCAAGTTTATGGAGGATGAAAAAATAAATAGGGGAACTATAACCGTATTCTACTCCTGTTGTCTAGGCACTTGCTGTTGACCACAGTCAAATTAGATACTGCAATAGGCAGATTCTTTTGCCTGCCCCTTTACAGCTGTTCTTAGGATAATACAGGCGATGAACGGGCACAATTAGGTCTGTCTATATAACTCATAACAGCTCACATGCTGAATAGGAAACCATCTAAACCAGCCATACGTACACTGAGGACAGATCTGTCACAGCAGTAGAACTCCCATTTGACTTCAGCGGTAGCACAGGGTGCTACCTGAGACTGCAGCGGTGCTTTCACTGGAAGATGGTGGACCTTAGCAGGAAACACCCAGCACCAAACAGGGTCAGGCCTGAAAGCATAATTAGGTAGGAAGCTGTTATCAGATAATCTTCTGCTTTGAACAGATTGCAAAACCTCGCTCAGACAATTTGCCTGCTTTTACCTCACCAAACAGCAAAGAGAGGACAAAGGCAGGATCAGCTCTGCGGTAGGGTTCTGCAGAGTTCATTCTGGCATCTTGTGGCTCAGAAAATGAGCTCAGTCTCACTGAAGTCAAGGCTGATTTGCGAGCACGCTGACTTTCCTGGATCTTGCTGCCTTTACAAGGCAGATGCTGGCTGGAGTGGAAGTGTTGCATAAGCAGGTTTTGGAATGGGTAATGCAGACCCTTTAGTGATCTTCTCTGGTGTGTAGTCCCCTGGAGAGCAATTGGATTCCCTTCATCTGTCACATTACCATTCCAGAANAAAAAAAAAAATCAGGCTTGATTTAAAATTAGAAAAATAAAATAAAAAATAATAATAATAATAAAGCATCCCACTTCATTAAATGACCTTACAATGTATTTGGCAGCTTTGACAGGAAGTTTGTGGGGTGAAAAAAATAGATAGAAAGACAGTAAGAAAAATCCAGTGAAGTTTATGAGTGTTTTTACAAACTGTTATTCTCCCTTCTCCAAATCTCTGGCATCGCAGGTGAAGCATTGTGCAGCTGGTATCTTGACTTACCATTCGCTCTCAGGCTCTGCGGGGAGTGTCAGGCCATCAGCACTGATGTTCAGAGCAAAGCTGTGAAAACAAACCGCAGCAGATTAGTTGGGCTGCTGACCAGGTTATTTAGTGCTAACCACTCTGTGTGCCCTTACATCTCAACCAAACAATTACCCTTTTCCATTCTTTTATTTGTGCATGCACTTATCAAGGAAAACAGTGTTTGCAAGGGGACATTTTATTAAATAGGATGATTCATTTAAGAAGCGTTTCTTTGACTCTAGAATGCCAATATATTCTGCTCTTTAATTAAGAAGGCAAACAACACAGGAGACAAATATCAAAGCGCTAGTTATCTGAAATTACTTGATTGTCTGAAAGAGAAATTAAAGACAATTCTAGAAATGCTGGAGCCTGATTCTACTATTTTGAACAGTTCTTCTATTGAAAGATTGGTTGTTTACGGTAAGGTCATTCATGATGTGAGTGCTATTTTGTGAAAATTAGTATTGGTGTGTAGCCTTTAAAATTAAGATATAAAAAGATGAGGCAAATACTTCAAAGCTGAACATTTCTCTCTCCATTTATTTTTTCTCACCTTCCAGAAATGTTTTGAAATGATTTGTCAACTTGATTTGTCCCTTTTTTATAACTTAATATGTTTGTGGTTAGAAGCAATGGCAGATGAATGAAGTAGAGCCGTCATTTCTAGGGTGAAATCACAGGGAATTAAAGAGGAATTGTTACCCAGCTTTTTATTAAAGGCACCAGGGATCATGTTCCCTTAAAAGAAAACACTATGCAATGTGCTTTGAAAATCACTTTCATTTTTTTTGACATTTTAGAACTACAGCACTTTCTAAAGGGTTGTCATTTGTTCTTAAGTATTGAGACTTAGCATCAACTTTTTATTTAGTACAGCAGCAGAAAGCATTGAGCTTGCCCTGGCTTTGTTGTGAATGAGTAGATGCTGTCAAGTTGCTAATGCTTCAAGAAATTCACTGAGGTATTTATTCTGCTTTTGTTGCTTTAAGGTTTATGCTCTATTTTTTTTTTTTTCTTTTCTCCTAGGGTTTCTATTGAATTGTATACAGACAGTACTTGTTCATAACTATCCATGGAAACCCTTGGCTAATGATATCATTATCAATTGCTCTCAGGAACAGTATGATATGCTATTACCACACACATATATGCTACAAGGTTAGTATTTGTGACAAGCCCGACTCAAGATTAATAATTTGCATCTTGTCCAAGTGATTGATTTCAAGCTGACTTGGAAAAGGGAGGAGAAAATAAAATCCTCTCAAATACATTTCTCGAACTCTGTACGGGATGGTAGATTTGTCTTCTCTGTGCAGAAAAACTGGCATGACAAATTACCAAAAGATCCTCCAGAGATGTGCACCAGCACTACAGATCATGTTTTATCCTTTTCCCATTTTGAAGCATTAATTTTAAGCTTTCGAACAAAGTATGCAAACAGGAAGGAGAGATTATCACAGGAAGAAAGGAGTTAAAAGAAGTGTCTTGAAATCCATTGCTAGGCTGCATAAATATCACTGTGGTTAATTCCTCCATTTTAGACATTCTTCACTTAAGTTATTTTTACTCACAAAATTCACACTTCATACCTTAAAAGAAACGTTGAATAAAAGACTGTTGCTCAAGGCTATCTTAATGAACCTGAGATGCAAAATCTAATTTTAAAAAGTGGATACTTTGACAGCACTTCCAAACCCAATACCTTACACACAGTCTTAGCTCAAAGCAAATGCTCCAGGAATAACTTGTTTATTGTTTATACATAAGCTCACTTCAAACTGTTACTCCTGGGGTGGAGAGCAGCTGGAGTAGGCAGGGCGCGCATTTGTTTTCATTCTTTCCAATGAGATTATCTCAAAGACATTTCTCCCCTGCTCCTCGTTTGGCTTTTTCACATAAAGCAGGATTGAGCACAGATGTCAGGGAGCAGAAAAGGTGAAACCTCATCTTTATGCAAACCTGTACTTTTTCATTAAACTAATTCACTTAAATCAGTGCTGAACTCATGTAGATGTTCTTATTGTCTTTGAACCATCCGACTTGCAACTGACTTTACCAAACTGGAACAAGTGTACCTGCACAGCCTCTTATCCCTCTTTAATAAAGCAGGTTTAAAACCACCAGCAAATCCCGAGCATTCCAGCACTCACAGAGAACCAGCAGACTCCAGCTTCTTTTCTCAGTGCTTTAATTTATCATGCGCTAAAAATCTGACAAATGAGTGGGGGAATGTCTGGTTATTGCTTGTAGGGCCTGCTGGGGCAGAGCTGTCTCAGATCACCCAAATCCCAAGCTGCAGTGAAAAGACTGTGAAGTCCATGTCTTTTAAATGGTAAATTTGCTGTATATTAGATGAATTTCAGCTTTACCATAAATAAATACGTTTCATGAAGTTTCTCTGGCTATATGATTAGAAATGAGATTACTAGATAGTTTTAAGGGACTCTTTCCTCCCCCCGCTGCCCCTTCCCCCCCTGCCCCCCCCAGCTCTACTGGAGAATATATCACAAGTGCAGCAAGTCTGTCAAAGCTAAATGCATGCTCTAAGTACTCTGGATGACATCTGGGGCACCAGCATGCTGCTACCTGAAGAAGCAGTTCCTCCCCACACAACAGGGACTTCTCTGCTCTCACCCTACAGATGGCCTAATTACAAAGAAAGCAAAGGAGAATATTGTGGAGATGAAAAAGGCATTTCCTTCTGCCAGCTCCTCGTTTGGGGCTGTGTGAAAGTTATTTGTTGAGAAATACAGAGGGACCCAGTCTATGGCTCAAGCACCCCAGCCAGCCACACCTCCCGGCTCTTCACGAGCAGGCAATGGTCCAGGAAAAACACTTACTTTTGGCTGCCATCTTTCCAGGAGCTTAATGGTCCCTCCCGTGTCATTTTAGGCTGAGGCTTTTTGTGCCGTATATTCACAGTCTGCTTTCTTCCCCTGCATTAGGGCACAGTCTTCAGGAAGTCTCAGCACTGGAGCACCAGGACTTTAATGACCTTTTCTTGGAGGAATGTTTGGCTTCCTCTGATGCTCAGACTGATTGTCTCATTAAGGGGATGGACCGTGGGATTGCTCATTCTCTGTCACTAGAACAAGAGATTTGGTTTTCCAGGTGGGCACACTCTTTAGTTCCACTCAAGGGGCAGGTTAACCTGTCAGCTTTCCCCATTGCTTTTCTCTCGTATCAAACATGAGAAAATTATCATTTCTCTCTGACACACTGGCCTGGAAGTGGCAACCTCTAAGTTATGAGGATAGGGAGAGGTGTGGAGTTTCTGCCTACCTGTTATAAGAAGCATAATAGGTGTGTAGCATCTGATTTTTCAGTGCCAAAGTCCTATCAGATCCTGAATGGAACTTTTCCACCTCTTCAAGCCACTTTGCACATGGGCAATCCCTTCCAGTGTTGAAGCCTTTCTACCATCTTCAACAGTTAGCTCTTTTGTATTTATAGCAAAGATCAACTGAGACGACTGTGCACAAGCAGCTTCTGAGTTCTACATTAGAATACGAAATGCTATCTCATCTGGAAACTCCTGTGATTTGTCCAGACTCAGGTGAAAATATGTGAATTGTACTGATTTGGGTGGGCCAATTGCTAAGCTGTTGCTTCAGTCCTGGGAGAAGAAGCTGGAGCGAGGGATCAAGAAAGCTGGCTGGCATGGAGTAAGGACAAAGTGAAATAGAGGGCAGCTAAAAGAGGGACCGAGCAAACAGTGCTGAAAGATGCTAGCAGAGAGGATTGGGGGAAAAAAACTGAGCATGTGTCCTGATTGCAGTCATTGCACAATCTGACAGGTGGCAGATTTATATGACTGAGGAATCATCAGAATATGGTGAGGTACATCCCAGGAGGCAACTGTAGATAAACACAATAAAGACCTCAAATGATTCTGTAAGAAAAACAAAATAAAACAGAACAGGCAAGGCTTCCTGAATGTCCCAATATGTGGTAAGGGCCTGTAAGTCCTTCTATAGGGTTACGGCAATGGTAGGAGCCCTGCTTGAAGAGGACTGGGGCTGTCCTTCTCTTAATTCCAGTCTGGAAAATGTTCATGCATTAAACCCAGAAAGACATTTTGCAAGTAAGGTAGTGAACATATGCCTTTCTGAAGTAGAACTGTGCCTTGGGGAGGAAAAATGTGTGTGTATGGGCACGTTTGTGTCAAGGTGGCTAGAATCATTAAAGCTCTGTGACACCTATCTCAAAACACCTCCTCTGGATTGTGTCAAACACTAATGAAAAAAGATAAAATTAGTCTGTCTGAGGAACATATGCGAGACTGCTTGCAGATTTGACTGAATTTTGGTGATGGTTATTAGGATGTCTGTAGGAAAAGGAAGAGAATACAGGAGAAAGAGCAAAGGTGTTTGTGGGACTTGTCATTAAAACCAGACCAAGATTCAACCTTGACAAAGGAGATATTGCAATTCTGCTGTAATGAGGAATTTAAGTCAATAAGGAGTGCATTCTCTCAAAGTCAGAGGACTACAACACAAGCTTGTTTAGAATTACCGTTAAATTGTGGTACACTTCACAAAGAAATAGATGTGAACATTTCAGAAAGCAGTCATCAAGCACCTTGTTCTTTGCCAAGAAAAATAGGCAATTATGAACATTATGTCCAACTATGCATCATATCGGCTCCAATCAAAACCATTTAAATCCAGTCAAGCATTGCTTTCACACATAAAACCATACCCTATGCTTGATTATACCTCAGCATACCAGGTATGCAGCCTAGGATGTTGGCCAATAACAATATTCCATTGTCTAGGAATTTTAATCCATGCATCTATATTTATAAATGTCATAAATTTGATTGCAAAAGATTACAATTATCAAGCCCTTGCTGTTTTCACTTTTCCGTCCAAATCTGTTAAAAAGCCTTTGAAATTAAAAGCAAACAAATAAACAAAGTCTGATGAAAAGGGGGCACTGTCAAGCTTTTAAGTGGAAAAACCGGACATAGAAAATGACTTAGCTTTTCTACAGTTCTTTACCCCTCCCCAGATGCTGCTGCCTCTCAGTAGAGTAAAATTATTATGGTTTAGGCTGCACATACCCAGACTGAGAAAAAATTGCTTCAATATAGATACATTAAAAACAACAACAAAAAAAGCCTTACAGGCACTTTTGTGGTCTCACAGAAACAATGAATTCTATTCCTCCTACTGCTCTGCTGTGGTAACTAATTAGCTTTTTTTTTTTCCTACAAAAGCCCTTTATTTTGGAGACTTATTGTAAAAATGTGTCACTTGCTGGTATGCAAGCACCAGGTCATCTCAGGAAGTGTCAATAGCACTGGGAGGCTTAGCACAGTTGAGTGACCAGTGTTTTAACATTATGTCAATTTGACCTGCTGTGAGTATGCTATTGAATTTACAACACCGACAGACCAGCTGAAGTAGGGCTCTCCACACTTAGAGGAACTGGAACTGTGGTACTATTAGCAAACCCAGGAATTTTCTGCTTCCTAAAACAGCTGCTCAGAGATTCAACCTTCTGGGTCTATGCTGCTCAGCCATACACTGGATGAGTACTTCCTTTTACCTTCTCCATCCTACTTTTTTTTTTTTTTTTTTTTTTCCTAGCACAGCTTTCAGTGAGAGACACTTGTTTGTTTTCATAATAAAAATCATGGCTAAAATATTTCCGTCAAATATGTCTTTCCAAGACCAATGTTGCTGCCAAACACTCCAGACAAACTATGTGGCTAAATGCTCAACTCTTGAGTACAATGGACATAGCTTAACTGAAAGTAAGATTTTATCACTGGTATTAAAAATGGCGCATATAATCTTAAATAGGAAAACGGAGGGATTAAATAGCTTTGGGCTGTCACTTCATGACCAGACTTTCCAGGAATCTTTGAGAGACCCTTACCGAGGGAAAAGACATGTACGGTAGCTGACAAAAAAGGTATTTTTTCAGATACTATCAAAGGTGAGGCTGCACAGAGGTAGCTGATCTCATTTTATTGCAGCCAGTGTTGGAATGTACCTGCCAGAAACAGGAATGCTTCCTTCATTTAGCCTGATTTATCATTACAAGAACTAACAGTGCTCCTTCAGAAACTACTGGAGCTTAGCTCTGGCACAAGTCCAACAAAGTTACACAACTTGATAACACCACAAAGAATATAATGCTTCCATTTACCCTTAAAATAATGTTCACCATTTTTCACAGCATTGTACCAGAATTCATTAATTCCAACAACATATAAGAGCAAAGGAGGTTTTTTTCCTCAGCAGAATAGAGAGAATAGGAGCTATCTTTTGAAAGCCACCCATGAACCCAAAAGTTCACGTAGGCACCTGAGATACAATTTAGACACAGTTGAATTTCTTGGAAGGGGTGGTAGGCACCTAAATACCTTTGCAGTGTGCTGGCAGTAGACAGCTGTGTTCATCGGCAGAGATTTAGGCATGAGCCGCTCCCTCCTCACGCCCACCTGCTGCGTGACTTGCACCTCTACCTAATTTAGATGAATGCTATCCTTTTCTCCCCTTAGGGCCCAAGAGAATTTCCCTGGTTATTTGCCCTCTGTAGGCAGCTCTGCCTTTAAGCATCTGCGGTCTAGCCACTTTCTCTAAGACCCTTTCACTATGGAACCAGGGTAAATTGGTATCAGATTGGGAGCTGGGTTAATCAGACACTGTTGGCCACCTTTCATATACTATTTGTATGTCGCATACGTGTGTGTGCAAGGGGAGTGTTGTTATACTAACAACGATAACGTAAGCCAATGCACTGGTGCTCCATGACTTTCTTAGACTTCGCCTTGGTTCTCCCTCAATGCTTAAATCTAGCAACCTCATACACACTGGTTTTCTTCTTATCTTTGTGCAGTAACTCAGAATTTGCATTAAGGAAGAGCTTAAGGTACCTAAAAATTACAGTTGCTTAAATTGCTTTGACTTTAGTGGGAATTAGAAGCCTAATTAAGAGCTGGATATTTGACTATGTTTGTAGATCTGAGTGTTGGTGAGTGGTTAACAGCAATCTCAGTTTGTGAGAAAAATAAAAGATTTATGAGAGTATTTTTTTGAGCGATGTGAGGAAGTACTTGGAGTGCAGAGAATCCTAACATTACTGTGCAGACATTAATCTGATTTCACTTTTCATGTTGATGTCTATTCATAAATACATTAAATGATCAGCAAATCAAACTCTGAATACGATATTAGTTTAGAGCACAAACTAGGAACAGCATGAAAAATGAACCTGGAGTGCTTTTTACTTGAACTTTGTATGTAACCGTATTAAGATGCTGAATATTTCAAAGGCTGAAAGTATTTATAGCTTTTGACTTTTAACTATATTATGTCCTTTGCCTTATTTCTTGTCCTCAGCAAATGTCAAGTGGGTGTTGTGTGGAACTGAGAGAGACCAATCTTGGGAGAACATCCGCCTTCAGTAAGTGGAACTCCAGATTACACAAAGCTGCAGGCATAAAAGCAGCTGCAAAAGCAAGTTCAGTCTGAAAATGAAACAATTTTCTCCAGAAAAATGAACATGAAAGTTAAAGTAAGGACTTAACTGAAATCATCATGCTTTTAGAAAATGTGCTTTGTATCTAACAGTGTTTGCAGTCAAATTAAATCTGTGATGTGGGCTTTAGTTTTAAAACTTTCTATTTCCTTTCCCTAGAGTTGGCATATTTATGTAAAAAAGCCAGTCCAAATATGCACTCTGTTCTTGAGAATTATGATCTACCTAGTAAGCTTGAATTTCTTTATAAATTCAAGACATTCTTTTAAGAAGAGCATATAAATGCTGTGAGCAGGATGTTTCTTCAGAGATGTAATTCAACTCCAAGAGACTGTGTCTGACTTATCTCAGTATAAAACAACCAGAGCTTGTTTTGTAATACATGTATAAAGTGCAGAGTGCAGGTGACGACTTGAGCTGTGAAAACTTGTATTATAAAACCTGCACCCACACATTCTGAAACCTCAGCCAAGTTTATCAAACGGTTAACAGAAGCTGTGAACCTTTCAAGCAAACCTATGGTTAATTTTGAGTGAATCTTGATTGATTTATGTTTATATGTATCTCACATGGCAAGGTTCAGCTTTTTTTCTTACTGTGTTATACTTGGAGTTATTTTTGTTTGTTTGAGCCTGGAACTCAAATCGAGTTTCATAAGAGACAACCCCCTAGAAACTAAAACCAAGGACACTGATAAAAATCTGAGGATGGAAATTGCTGAGTTTCAGACAGACCTTTATGCAGCAGAGGCTCCTTTTCAGCACCTTTGAAATCTTGCAGTCCACACTGAGAATAAAACTGAGATACGTTTAAGGGAGTTTTGGCTGAGTGGAATGATTGACCTTTGAGAAGATAAGGGCAGAAGAAGTAAACAAATGCAGTTTGTCAAGAGGAGATGTAAAATAGCTGTAAACGCTCTACTTTGTTTTGTGAGCTAAAGGTTCTTCCTAATTTCCTGTGGCACAATTCTGCAGGAAAACTCAGGACACAGTGCATCCTTGGAGCCAGAAAATGGAAATAGTGTGTCTAGGATACTCTTATGTCCTATTTAAGCTTGGCTACCACAGCAAACCAAACAGGTGTGCAACTGTAATGTGCAGCAGACCCAGACCCACTGGCGTCTGCTGACAATTTGTCTCTCCTCTTGATTTTGGTGTAAGTCCATGTTTGCTTTGAGCCTGGCTGGGGCATGTGGAGGCAGGCAGAGGGGCCACATGGCCACACGGATGCACCAAGAGATGCCACATTGTGCTGGCGTTGCTAGTATTTCACCCCTCACATAAAGCCATGTCTCCTCTGCTTTCAGTCAAGAGCTGAACCGGGGGCTCTGTGAGGCTGGAGGTGTCTCCCCCACAAGGCTGAGCCTCCACCAAGGGGCAGGTCAAAGCACCTCAGGATCTGCCCCACAGGAAGGAGGGAAAACAGTATCCATCTTTTTTTTCACCCAAGATAGATCTATCTGAGAGTCCTGGAAAGTGAGAAATGCTCCCAGTTTTTGCAGGTAGACAGAGCTTTGGTTGGACTGCTGCTGTCCTGTGATGATACGAGGATCTCAAGGAGACCCATGTTCCTACATAGGTATCCAAATGACATGCCTGAAGAGAGGTGTTATCATCATCCTCCATTTCCTTAATCTGTTACATAGTTTTAGGTGATTTTGTTTCACTACTTCAGTAGATTAAACAGATAATACTGACCTTGAAGTCAGGTATGACAACTTTCACATTAAATTTCAGCCTCATGTCCTGAACTCTACTCAGTCTATAAAAGGCACAAGTGAGCGTATATATATATACACAATATGGAGTCTATTGTTTCCTGTCATCAGGAGTATGATTTTTATTGTTCTAGGTGATTGCTTTTTATGTCTAGCTTGAAATAGAGTTCTTGTAATTGTACTGTTTACTTCTCTGGAGAAGCCAGTTTGTTTTCCTATTCTCTTTTGAAATTTAATGAATTCCTTCATGAAAGGTGAGGAGCTGAATAGAAAAGACCTGCTTATGGGCCAGATTCTTCTGGCTGTACACATATATAAGTCCCCACAGTCTCACACAAGGATTTTTCTGCAGCAGCATCAAAACATAAAGATCAAGAAGCAGCCAGAACACAGAGAAAATAATTACTAATTATTAAATAACTACTACTACTACTACTAAAAAGTACTTTGTACCAAAAATAAGCTGACTATGGCAATCTATTTTTGGTAACAGTGGTAGTACAGAAAAAGGAAAAAGATGGGACTGGATAATTTATTAAGAGAGTTATAAAACCAGCCAGCAGATAGTTAAGTGCTGACATTATCTTTCACAGGATGAACAAATGTCAGCTATATAATGAAATGAAAACCAACTATGTTCCAACCTGGGTTTAAATGTTTGGAAAGGAACACCTTCATGATTTTCTTAATTAAGTCAGTAGGACGTGTGCTCCCAAGTCGCTCAGATGTTGCTGAAAGCGTCCCCTTATGTCAAGCTGACAAACTATTTATGTGATTCAAAAAGCATACCAAATCCCACTCCATCCCAAGAACCCTGCCAGTTATTTAAAGCTACAAAACTAAGTAACGGTCTCTCAGACTCATGATTCACAGCACATGATCCAGCTCTACCCCATTCTTCTTTCCGTCCATCTCAAATGTCCGTCAAAACAAGCAGGTCTGCAGTGCCACCTCAAAGGCACCATGCCTGAGGTACTTAGCCCAAAGGCAGGGAGAGCACGCTAGTGTGGTGACAGCAGGGTGGATGGCAGGAGGCTGTCCTAATGTGGGACATGCCACCACTGCCATGATGTGGGGTGGTGTGATGAAGCTGAGATAGGGCAGGTTTTGCACTTTTGAGCTGAAGGCTGAGGAGGTGCTAAATAGGGCACTGTGAAGGACTGTGCGATGGATGCCGTCCATGATGGTGCCAGGAGAGGCATAACAAGAGCAGACCTCGGCAGCATGGAGATAAAGTATGAGTATAGATGAGTTTTACCAGCTGGGGAGATTTCCACTGGGTGTTAATAGAGCCACGTAACTCTGACCTTTCCAAGAAGGCCTATGCAAATGGAAAGCTTTTGTTTTTACGATTGCAATGGAAAGACCATTGAGACTAAGTAGATCTTTGATAGTCTTGCAACACTATGTACTGAAATCTTTGTATTGTTTCTGACACATGGGCTGTATGATGAGTCCATACGGGACTCTGAAGGTACAGATAATTCTAAGTCCAATTGAAAACCCCTGAGCTCTTGTATATGGCAGCTTGGTTGTGTTCTTCATTCTGTAACTCTGTATCACGTACTGTTAGGTAAAGTCCAAATATTTGGATGGACTGAACTGACATCTGTCACACCAATTAACAGAGTGACTAACAGCTATAAGGTTGTCAGCTTTTGTGTGGATATGAGATAGAATCACAGTAACACAGAAAAAAGAACTGAATATGACATGAGGTGCTCTACCCATGGCTATTTTTTACTTTGTTGAAGCAGCCACCCTCACCCTTGCTTGGAGGACCTGAGAAAGGAGGTGCAGAGGAAAGTCTTTACTCTTTGGTCTCTGCACAGGAGACCATCAACTGCATTGTAGGTGTGGGACCACTATACCAATGAATTAAAAGTGCCTGAAAATGTTCCCAGGCTCTGACTGCTGGACCAGGGAACAGACCGCGTTCCTGGTAATAAATTCCATCATTCTCTGAAATTAAGTGGCTGCGTGAAAAAGTGCCTGTTGGAAATGATCCTGGGAATATTTATACTCCCAAGCTGGTTTGGGAAATTTTTGAAAGAGTGCTGGACGGCATGTGTGCCAAAAGTGTGCCAGGAAATGGTTTGACAATTTAGGGAATGTCTATATTAGGGAAAAGGCCCAATAAGACAGATCTATGGAAGAAAACATCTGGTGTTGAGGATCACATCCACACCGACATTCACATTCTTTGTATTTCAGAGGGTTTTACTGTTACCTAGCTGTAACCTGCTCCTGTGGACTGAATGCCCATTAGCAGTCAAAGTGCATTAGATGCCCTCTGAGACTGCTTCTCCAGGTTTATTTTTATCTGAAAGGAATTCATTTTGCACATTCCAAATGTGATGTGAACCAAAGTGCAGGAAGTAGAAACTACTGGGAGATTTGCTTCAGTAGTGTCTCCTGATCTGAACTAAAACGCTATCAGTGATACACCCAGAAGCAACTGTGTCCCAGTGTCTGAGAACGTTCCCAATCACAGTTTAATTTACCAGTGCACCCAGTTCAATTGCACATAAAAATGTGTGAAGCTTTGGCACGCTAAGTGGAAATTGGATTTAAAATTTTATTGCTAAAATTGAGTAAATCTCTACTGAATGTTTGAACTGTCATTCTTCAAGTGCCTAGAATAAATTTGGGAAAGTTTGCAAGAGGACACAAAAAAGCACAACTGTTATATACAGGCTGTGTTCATGAAGTGTTTTAAATGTGGCTTGCTAGCTTAAATGAGAAGGGAAAAGAA